>JAHWFP010091667.1:15365-29856 GCA_023313725.1 Lithobius niger | reverse complement strand
AACAGATTACACATTTCAAGTGTGCAATTTATTTTTGACAGATATACCCAAATTCAAATAGCATAACCACTTAACACGCACCTGTTACATCTGCTGTCTGCCAGTGCCGTTAGTGGCCAAGTAGAGTTATGCCAAATATTATATCCTAGATTCTGAAAAGATACAGAAAATATTCGTCATGTAACTGCATATTCACACTGAAAAGTACTCAATCTACACGATTACGGACACAGCAGTGAATTAAAAAAAGCAATGGTAGAAATTTGTCGTTTCCACATGAGTTGTCCTCTTTTGAACTTGGAAAAAATTTTAAGTCTGAACTATTTTTTAAGTATTACGACAAAATCTCCCGCTTGAACTAAAAAAAAATTGGGACTTTATTAAGATTTTCTTCTTCCCTTTGGCATTAGGCATGACCAATTTTTGCAGTTTTTATGGGTCACCTTGTGTGTACAGTTTGGATGAAGTAGTCTACACTCAAAATATTAAGTAAAAGCCCGCAGATGAAAGGGATCTACATGAAAACAATGACAGGGTGGCAAGTGCATTTTTAGTGCCATATCAGGCTACGGTACGTGACGTCTTGTACGAACAGTTTAACATACAACTTAACCAGCTGTCTCCCAACTCCCACGTACGGCTGGTGCAATTCACTGAAGTGTAGTACAGCCCACATTACTACCAATTTCATGACGTCAGAGAAATGACTGCATGATGGGCGTTAAGCAGCCCAACATCCGTCATGCAATCTCTGACTACGTAGATACCTATTCGGCCAGCTGTGTGAAGCATGAACTCCAGCTATATGTGGTAGTAATAGCAGTGAGCTAGCTTTAATTTTCAGTTTGACGTTACCGAGTGCAAACAAAAGTAACCCAACTACAGGAAAAGCACCCAGCCCGGACCCAGCAAGCATCTACCTTACACTCCTCTCCCCCCCCCCCTTCCCCAACTACCCTACCAACTTATACCAAGCTGATAGGCCTTCAGTGAGCTAAGAAAGTAACGTCAATCTCAGATGGACTTGTTACTATCACTATAGCTCACCTGTGGCGAGTAGAGATGATACCCGGTGCTCGCAATATCAATGCACAGCCTGTTCACACCCCACATTAGCCTGGTTATAATATAGATTTACCAAAAAGCCTACGCACAATACAGGTGGCTAAAAACCCAAATTTATGCCATTTAGTACTTTTTGTTTTCCGTGGACTGGCAAAACCACACAAAAATTAAGGCTTATAACTAGGGCTGTTTTGGCCTAATCGTTTTTAATGCAGTAAAAATAACCTACTCCATAAAACCTTTTTGTGTGACACTGCAACACAAACCGAATAATTATTTGCTTACCTTAATGCAGCATATCTCGTCTTTTCATCCTCAAATGAATTCATATTTGAGTGTACATAAACACCACTATTTACGAACTTAGAAAAGCGTATTGTTTCAACAGGCTATTTTGCTGTGAGTATGCTAAGTATCGGTCTCTAATGGATTTTGCCTTGCACTTTAGCTTACCAACATTGGCGCAACTACCATTGGGGCAGCCAGGGCCACTGCCACAGGACCTCTGGCAAGATAAGAGAGCCCAAAAGAACCAAAATAAAACAGGATAATTCTAATATCTTGCCCCAGGGCCTCCAGAAACTTTATTATACCACTGCTTGCCAGTATCGGATAAAAAAAAAAAGTGGAATTGGAACAGCCCTACTTATAACTGACTTACATGGGGAAAAAATCCTAACTTCTCATGCACTTGAAGTAGAGAATGTAACATGTCATTTTTTTTATAAGTAAAATGGCCTTCACATTCCATTTATAGTTTTATTGGAATTGGATGGAAGTTTTCAAGCTGTTTATTTAAAGATGTTGTATTGGGCGTATTCGGCCACTCCCGTCTTTGAAAGTACAGCGGGTTTATTTGGGTACACCCGTTCGTTCCACAGGGTTAATGTGGGGTATCACTTCCGTAGGTGGTTTCTTTTTGTCTTGTTGAAAGAAGGCCATTACTCCAGAAGCCAGTCTGCAACTAGCTGCAAATACGAACGAAAAACTGTCGGCGGATTAGAGGGAGAAAATCTTAGGTGGCAGGCAGGAATTTTACCGTGCGTAAATAAATTTCCAGTTAGCCTACTTGGTTTCATGAAAAAAAAATTTTGCACCAATATTCAGAATTTTTTTTCAGTTTTTTGCTAAAAATTTAGCTTAAACAATTCAAACGGTGTATTGGCCTACGACATCAAAACTGGTTATATTTTTGCTAAAATTATCATAAAAAGATTAAAATAAAACAAAAATGGAGGGTAAATCGTATTGCAACACAGCCAGCCACACTGTGACTATTGGGTAGTTAACTCCGACTATTCCAATCATAATGCAACTGCTTAACAGGGAGGTATCAAGCGTTATAACTTTGCTGCATAGATTATGTGATGGCTTTGACACGCCACTTGGAGAATGTCCAGCAATACAGTATCATTCAAACGAGTCGCCCATTTCTGTAGCCATGCTCGGCCATTGTTGAAGCCATGCCGATAGCGTGATCATAACATGTGTTTGCTTCCTCCTAGTTTGTAGTCCGCAAGGCCACGTGATACCGTCGTTGCTGATAACGCGATAATCATGCAGCATAACATTTGTGTGTTGCTTTTTGTTTAGACAAGTGTCCCAAGTAACGAGGAGAGGTACCATATTCCGCCAATAGGCCTATGCCATTAACAATGGGTATATATGCATAACATGTGTACAGACTTTCGTTATCCATTGTTACCGAAGGCAAGTGGTAATGACTTAGGGTTTCGGGCAGATGACCAGGAGTGGTTAACGCTCGTTAAACCCTTTGTGAACGTTACTGGTCTTCCTTTGTTGTCACACGAGTACCCATTGGTACCCACTAACAATGGAAAGTCAATGGCTATAAATGGCTCATCCACACCCTTGCTATACTAGACAATCAGATAATATTTGACAGACTAAAGGATTCTGACAACATCCGATAAAACGACGGCAGAAAGATTGACGCACCACTCTAACACGTCAATGGAACACGTGTGACACATTAAATCACTAATTGCAGTGTGAGCATGCTTGTAGATTATTTAGATTGTGATTTCAGCTCGTGCGTGTTCTTGTTGATTGATTAGATTAAGATCCGATTTAGATCAGTCGGCAAGTCTGTTTCGATATCTATAATCTACATTTACTTTTACTTCTAAATAAAGTAGGCTAGGCTCTTATTAGTAATTCAATAAAAACTACATTGGGATAATGGGGATGGTAAGCAAAATAAAAGTCAACCGAATAAAGTTACAGTATATGCAAACTGACTGGCTGTGTCAGTTATTTTGTTACAGTAAGCCTACTGCGGGTAGAGTTCGTACGTCGGGTTTTTTGCTTTTATTTTTTTTTTAAGTATTAGGCTACCAATAACTTACAATTTGCCTAAGGTTTAGGAAAAGAATAAGGGCTCGATAGCCTCTCCATTCAGTAAATTAGACCTTAAAAAAAAATGCAAAGTATTTCGGAATTCCATCGCTGTCCAGCATTTCGTTAGCAAAACTAAAATAGTAGCAATAATTTATAAAAAAAAAGTTTTTCTCTGTAAGAGTAAGGCAAACTGCTTTATTTAGTTAGGTACTGTAAGCACCGACTCAACCCTCAACACAACTTTCAACTGCTTGAGGTGACTTATTTTACCACGAAGAGAAAAAATTACGCTCCAACTAAAGTTCCACATAATTTGTTATACACCCCACAATCGACATATTCTATTAATGCTATATATGTATCTAATTAGCCTAATATTTCATACAACTGACATGTTGTACATTACTATCCTTTGCTGCCTAGTTTTTTTTTTATTACAAAAACTCTAAATTCTCAAACACAAATTACCGTTCGGTATTCGCAAATTTTTGGTAGCTTTGAAGGGGATGGAACCAAAAATTTACGAATACCGAACGGTATTTTGTGTTCGAGAATGAGCGAAGAAAACATGGATCGATCTTACGAATTTGCTAGATAGGCCTACTTTGAAAGTAAAAATCAACGTTTTGATATTTTTAAACTAAATTATTGATGTATAATGGATAGGCATAAAAAAGTTGTCTTTAAGCGAAAGAAACTTTTCTCAAAAAAACATCGTTAAATCACCAAACTCGTAATAAAATACAAAGTACAATTTCATTCAGTTGCACAAATAACACCACCTCAAAATTGCAAAAATTCGACAACCTACAGCTACCTTCATCAGGCACGAAGTCAAAAAGAGAATCGGACTTCCTACATCACTATAGAAATTGCTGAAGCCAGCTGCAGGTTGTCGAAAATTTGTAAGACCTTAAGGTGGTCTGATTTGTGAAACTAAGCGAATTTATACTTGTATTTTATAACGAGAAACTCATCTTACGTACACTTCTGGTCAAAGAAACAGATCGACACTATTTACGATTTAAAATTTTTCAAGGAAAACCACTGCCTTGCGGATTCATCTTTGGATGTTGAGGCGTGGCATCAGGTTGAGTTTGGAAAACCTTATAGTAGTGTTCTTACTTGAAATGTATTAAAATGTAAATGGTGTCGATACATATTATGTTCTTTGTATTATGTTCACCTTTGTATTCTACTGTTTCAACAATCAGCACTGGAAGGCTCTCACAACTATGTCGAAGGGCAGGCACCATTTTGGAATCAGACGCACGTGCCGACACAGAGAAAATAAAACGATGCAGACTTTAATTTGGGTCAAGACTCATATATCACGGAGCGGCTAGACTGATACATTACTACTACACAGGTTTGGATTTCAACCGTCTGTGAGGATTTTCATAAAATTGAGACATTTCTTCTACGCAAGCAGTTCCTACTATTAAAACTCAATCTTTAACAACTAGGCACGAATTAAAATAATTATTTTCTTTTAGGGTTGAGATGAAATGAAAATTTTTCCATCAAATATAACAACAAAAAAATGCCGAACCAGAAGAGTTCAATACATGGATAAATAATTCAAATTTGCCACAAAAAGTTCGCAAAAAATTAGTAAAAAATTTGCTCCATACAGTAGTCTAAATAACTAGGTCTCCAAAACAGCGTGCTCTTGAAAAAACGAAGTGCTCAAGAACAACCTGATAACTTCCGGCATTTGACGCGGCATATCCTGTGTGGGAAAGAGGTTCGCGAACAGGAAGAGTGACCATTTCGGGTTACCCTCCATGTCCATAGGTAGCCTCTGGGATACCTTTCCCGCCAAGGACGCCTGGCATTTCATATTTGGAGCTCTCAGCGTGTTCGCTACGCACCCTGCATTTCCAGCCAGGAGTGAACCTTTCATGTTGGAGTAACGAGATTCTCATTGGCTTTAATGTGAAAAACTTTTCTGGTCCCGATGTCTCGGTAACATTTCCGGCCTTGAATTTTCTTGCCTTAAAATCATCCCCTCACATGTCCCCCACACCATGCAAAGTTTCACCCAGTTCGGTGAAGCCATCAAGGAGGAGATAGGCAACATCGAAATGCAGCTTTCTGCTGAGGATGGAGCTTTGCTCCAACAAGGGTGTTTGACATCAATTACCTAGATGTGTAGTACCATTTAACAAACTTCCTTGTACAGGGTGTCCCATACATATACTGACAAACATTGGGTGGTTACAGAGAGCACGGTTACAAATTTTCTTCTCCGTAAATGTCCCCCCCCCCCTTCAAGTGTTACGCTCATGTCTAAAATAAGGGATTGGAGCTTGCACCACTCACCAATGTAAAGCACCTACAATGCTGTGAACACGTAATAAGTTATGTCCCGATATCTTTAGGCGTCTATAATTTTTCCAAAATGGTTTTCAGCAACGGGTCTATTAGCAATAGTCACTAGTTTCCATGCCCTCAATTTAACCACCCAATGTTTGTCAGTATATTTATTGGAGGCCTGTGAAACTGCACAGTTTATGAGATGGGGGGGGGGGGGGGGGGAAACGCTGAAGATGTAGCCAAGTTTTATCATCAGGAAACCCGATCAGTGTTCAGTATGGCCATGCATTATCCAGCCCAATTCTTCCGTATCCAGCTGGGGTGGGTGTCTTAACAGTAAAATTATAGCCTAGACAAATGAGGTATAAAATTCAATTGCAAAACTTTTATTTTTATTAATAGGCCTATTCCATCTTGAATTCCATAATGTCATCTTGCCAACTTCTTCCAAACCAGCAACCAGCAGCTCCTTGGACCATTCAGAGGCACGCTACCAAGCCTATCCCACGACTGGGCACTCCCAAACGATGCTAGGCTCAAGGTCCTTGGCCTTACCGTCCCTTACGAATGCCGCGTAAAAAGTTACCTACTTCACACCTACAAAATTTTGACTGAGTGAGACTGATTACACTGAGGCTAAAGAGTACTTCACCTTGGATCCCTCTGTTGGCCCTCGTGGACACCACCTCAAGTTACAACACACACATCCCGAACCGCGGTCCTTATGTAAGCATCAGCATGAACTTCCATGTTAAACGTCAAACTTTGAACTCCTATAGTCTCGCCCAGAATTGACATAAACCAACGAAATTCGGTATTTGGGGTCGTGTCTTAACTATTTCACCACATTACAAATTTTAATGACAACAATCAAACCGTTCGGCGTCCACAGCATGGCCATTTCTTGCTGTTGTTGTTGTTGTTGGGAATCTTTGCCCTCACATGGAGACCGAACCACTGAACAGATTTTTAAGTTCTATAGCTTAAAATGTAGGTATGGACAAGGCCTAGGGCCTTTCACAGGTTATTTTAACGTAACTACAATATTCTTGACACGGAAAGCCAAATGGGCTAAAACCTTTGCTCTCACCTAGAGATCGAACCAATGTTCAATTTGTATAGCTTAAAATGTAGGTATTAACACCGGCCAGGGCCTTTTGAACCCGATTTTGATGTGACTGCAGTATTGTCGTCGGCAGAGCAATTATTATTGCAGAGCACTGGGCAGAAATCATTAATGTTGCTGTTGGGACTCTTTGTCCTCGCCTGGAGATCGAACCACAGAACCGATTTTCAAGTTCTATAGCTTAAAACGTAGGTATGGACAAGGCCTAGGGCCTTTCGCATGCTATTTTAATCTAACTACATTATTCTTGACACGGAAAGCCAAATGGGTTAGAACTTTTGCTCTCACCTAGAGATCGAACCAATGAACCAATTTTCAATTTGTACAGCTCAAAATGTAGAAATTAACACCGATCAGGGCCTTTTGAACACGATTTTGATGTTACTGCAGTATTCGCATCGGCAGATCAATTATTATTGTAGAGCACTGGGCAGAAATTATTCAGTGAAGTAACAATTTTTTGCAGAAAACCTAAATTTGGTACACAAGTCTTTCTTAACAGTAAAAATCGAACCAGCCATGGACCCCAATGAAATATCCAAAGTGCCATCATCCAAAAGAAAGAATGAGCGAGCGAAATTCAGTGCCTTTTGCAACGAGTGCAGACAACCAGCTTGGTATGTCAAAGTATCACGAATTAGAAAACAAAAACGAGTTCGTTTGATGTTTAAGGTAAGGTTTAACTGATCCGAAGTCAAAACAGCAAAGGAACACAAATAAAGTTTCCTGTATGGTTTCACATACCGCAGCGTTCCTCTACTGTTAAGTCCATGCGAAACCTTACTGCTGTATTCAACCATTAGACACATAAATAAAATCAAAACCATATCCCAACTTTCAAAATTGTTGTAAGAATAATATAGGCTACACACTCGCCTAATATCGGGGCCAAATTTTTCATCATTCTAGTCCACATTTTAAGATTTCATATTCAAGACTTAAGGACCGGTATTTCATTTTTATTTTCAACGATATTTCCAGGATTTCAAGGAGTCGCACGAACCCTGAATTAGTTAATCTGTAGGTCTGCACTAAGCACACTAAAAGTACAGTATGGTTTTCACGATTTTTCAGCGATAAATCCTTTAGCCAAGTAGAATGAACCAATCAGACATATCGTGTTCTAAAGTAAAAACTGTAAAAACTTGCGAATACAGCAGTAAGGTTTCACGTGGACTAAACAGTACAGGAACACTGCAGTATACATGTGAAACCTTACAGGCACGTTTATTTGTCTTCCTTTGCTGTTTTGACTTCGGATCAGTTAAACCTAACCTTAAACGAGCTCGTTTTTGTTTTCTAATTGTGTATTTGTTTAAATTTCATACATAACAGGGTTCAGACAATTTTTTAATTCTCATTTCGCTGAAATTTCCTGTTTTCCAGGTGCATCCAATGCAATTTCCAGGTGTTTACAAGATGTTTAGTTAGGTAAACAGGCAGTATAAGCTAATATTTTTATTAATGTTTGTACGAAAATATTCCAACCCTGTTTAGATACTAGTCCAGACGGGACTAAATGCATTTTCATCACATTAGTCTAAGATTTAGTTTATTGAAGGTATGTCTAATTCAACACATTAAAGCGCAAATTAAAATATTTGCTACTAGCCTAGGATTTTGTTTCTGATCTGCTATATTTTTCAAATTTCGCTGTCTCTTCCCTGGTTTTTAAAAAAAATTCTAGTTTTCGCTGAGATTCTGGCTCTATTTTCATTTTCACTGCGATTTCCAGGCTTTGTCTGAACCCTGCATACATTTGTAGTTGTGTGCGTGGACCATTTTGGTGGTCTGATTGCGAAATAATTAAAAATAATAATAATAATAAAGGCAATAAAACTGCTGAAAAGTTGCTTTCCCAGATCCCATAAATATTTAATTCCAATTTTTTGGCTCTAACCTACCTCCCATTCCCAAACAAAAGATTCCTGAGTGAATCACTGGCATAAACCACACAATGCCCTTGGATTGTTCATCTTATTTATGATGATGTAGCCTCAGAAGTTTGTGAGTCACTAAAATGAATGAAGACACATCGCTTAAAAAGAATCCAGCCCTATACTTTATGGCTGCCAAAGCAATAAAATCCGAAAGTTTGGCAGTGGATTTTGTAAATACTTTACAAATCTCCTTTTTTTAGCCAGCCATAGCCTAAATATTGGAACTGCTATTTCAATGAACTTGTTTTCTTAACCTTTAGACAAATGTAGCCACGTAGTTAAAACTAACCGACTGGGGTCAGAAAAAGTTGAAAAATTAGTGTTTATAAGTGTGTAGATTTCAAAGTTGATAACAGCAACCTTACAACGAAGCAATATAAGTTTCTTGTTGCATTGGCAATAGCCTAATATTGCAGCCACACCCATTTTTTTGGATAGCCCAAGTTGAAAAATCTAGGTTACCTGTCGCCACATAATTTGTGAAAACCCTTAGTTTTTTGGTTTTTTTTGTTGTACCAGGTATTTTCCCCAGGTACACACACACACACACGGAGAGTTTTCTTGGCCTGCCCTCCCCGCATCAATTGATGGAGAAGAAAAAATGGTTTTATTAGCTGGTGTAGGAATACTTTGTGGCGGTTGTGGGGAGGGGGGGGGGGGAGTAGGATGATCCCGGTTGAAATCTAAGTGCAAAGAAAAATAATTCAGTGGAAACCATGTTTTCCCTAAGCATAAGAGTCAGTTTCACACACGAACCTCCCACCTTCCTTCTCCCCACAAGCTCCATGGCAGAAACTTGGCCAGCTTTCTGCGGCAATATAGCTCAGGTTCTGCTGGATTAGTATTGCTGAAACAGGAGCAAGGCAGATATTTTCTGCAGACAATGCTTTCTTTTTGTGGTGTACAATGCTGTGATGCCGTGGGGCATACGGGCGTGCCTATGGGGAAGGGGCACTGCCCTGTCCTTTTATGAAAATGGTCTTTTTGTTAATATCGTTTTGAAAATAATAAAAAAAAAATACCAACAGAAACGGCAGAGCAAAAATAAACATGTTTCCTGCCCAAAGAAAAATAATGTAACATCCAACTTAATTTAGAATATGTGCTGCAAATAAAATGGTTTCGTACCCCATAACCAAAAGTTTGCCCCCTGCCCTGCTGGTGGTCTGGGCATGCTACTGACACCCCCCCCCCTCTCCCACACTTTCACCAAGAAATTGTAGCCTACCATTTTAGACAATACTTCATGCAAAGATTGTGTCCTGGCGGTTGAGAATAGAGCTAAATTCTGAAAACGTCACACTGCTTACTATGAAAATTCTAACAAAACTCGGAAAAAATTACCGCACACTTTCACAATCAAGACAACAGCTTTGTCCAGTGAATTTTTGATAGCTTGAGCTGTATCTTCTTCGGACCTTAAGGATATAGCTCGGACTTTTTACATTTTCAGTTCCAGTTCGTGGCGAACTCAATGTGTTGCCGAGAAGAAAATGGGAAACCAACCCAACTAGTACCGGAGGCCACGCTCACACTTTAAATTCCTAGCAGACGACGAACGATCGTTACACGATGTTTCGAGTCAATGTAGACTGCCTGAGGAAGACGATCACCTGTGAATTTACATCTTCAGGGCTGCTGATCGTTGACAATTTGCGAAGATATGAAGTGATATCTTGAAATTATAAAAATAAGCGTGTTTACAGTGATTTTTTCAACGTAAGAGCTAAATTCGCAAAAAAAATCAGCCCTTACACAACAAATCCAAGTCTGTAAAACATTTAACGGCAAACAAAAAAAAATGGTTTGGTTTGCATTACCCGACAGACCCTAAATATTTTTCCTTTCTGCGGAAAAAAAAATCCCCTCCCCATTTTTATGCTGCATCCTACTACGTAAAAATGGTTCAAATGCTTCCTGGAGAATTTTTCCGACCAACCCTATTTTTTTTTTAACTGTAACGCAAACCAAACAATTTTTGTTGGTTTGGCCCAACTACTGCCAAAAATATTGTGCTCTTATATGGATTTTTAAACTGAGAAGACGGACGTTAACAAAAATGTTTTGTGTATAAGTAGGCCTCATAATCTGGTTATGTCAGAAGAAGCCAGGCAGGTATGAATGTGGATGCACACGAGTTGGGCTTCTCCTACAAGCAGACTACAAAAAAGCCATATATGAAAACGACGGTGCCGACAAACTGACAGTTTTAACTTGTTTCAATCGTTCTGCATCTTAGATCACCTTTGAATACAGCTTCACAGACGACCACCACCACTAATTTGGAGTAGACTATTCTTTTGACACAATTTTGAGGCCGGTTTTAGTTGGGGGAAATTATTTATCCCTGTTATAGTGACTTCCCCACATCCCAACGACACAGCCTTTTCATTGAGGATGGTGGTGGTGGTGTGGTGAGCCTTGAAGACTGGGAAAAAATTAAAATATTAGAAGTATGCGGGTGCGTTGGAAACGTTTCCAATGCGCGAAGTTTCAAATGTAAACATAACAGCAGACGACAACAGCACTGGTGGTATTATGTGCGATTTGTGGATTGAAATAGTGGCAGTTGCCTAGAAAAATGCAACCGTCGTACTTTGAAAGTTCTGTGACTGCGGTAAAAAATTTGTTGATGCTCAAACTCAAAAATACTCATCAGTATTTTTGACTTTGAGCATCAAAAAATGTTTTAACGTTTTACTGGTAATTGCCTGATGAAGACAGGCTTGTTTTACACTTAAGTCATCACGTCCTTCGAAAATGAGCAAATACGGGACTGAATTTGTCATTACTGAGTACAAGCGTATTTTTTGGCAGTTAGTTTTTGAACTCTCATTGTAAGATGGAGAATTTTTTCAATAGACCAAACAAACTAATGGAGTTTCAAAACTTTTTTAAAGAACATCTGTCCATGCCTTGTTTTTGGTGATTTTAGAGGATAACGAGGGGGGGGGGGCTACAATAAGAAACATTTTATTAGTGATTTTAGAACGAAGGTGGGGGGGGGAAGGGAAGGGGCCTGCAGTAAAAATGTTTAGAAGCAATAGTATGTGCTGGAACTGCAGTTCAGCACAATAACCGTCAAGTGTGCCAAATAACTGCTAGTTGAAGGTAGTGGCCCCCCCCCCCCCCCCATTCATCCACCAACAACAGATCAAGTTTGTCGATAAGAGGAATGAATGGGTCTTTTGTGAATGTGGAAGAGGACGATGTTGTTTTGTCGCAACGTATTACGTTAATAAGCGCCATTATTTTCATTTTCAACCCCATCACTAGCTAGCTACGTTATAAAATCTTCAGTTTACTCTTCATTTTGAGGCCTGGTTTCCCCACAAGAAAACCTTTACACTTTAAAAAGCCGCAATTAAACATAAGCATAATTTCAACGAGGCTCATTGTTTCACGGCATGGGCGCTCGCAGGTGTTCTTCACGTGGTGACGCACGTTCAGGAGCCGATGACGTATTTTAGACAAGCCACACCGTCGGGGAAACAATGGGATATTAAAATCAAGTAACAGAAGCCAACAGAGCATAAGATAAAAAATAAAAAAAACAGAATACAATTACTGTAATTACGAAGAAAAAAATTTGTGAAATGCGATCACTCATTTCTATGGCCGCTCAATTGATTGAATGAAGGGCCAACTTAAAGCTCAAAACACGAATACCAATTAAAACATATGGAATGATTAAACAGTACCCAAAAAAAAGATGAAAATTTACACACACATCTTTGTTTTCACGTCACAAAATCGCAAAAATACGTACCAAACTAAAGACGATATCTTCAATCTGGGAGCCTTAGGAGAGCTGAGGTCCAATGCCTTAGGCTATTAGGCCTAACGGGGATATCCCTCCTAAGGGCCTTTGGACCAGCAAAGCTCCAGCAGCACAGGTTCAAGAGGACACAAACGAAGAAGATGGTCTTCTTAGCAGGGCAGACCTTACTCATCGTAGGATGAAAGGATCTGGGAAACCGGGAAGAAGCCAGGACGATAGAGGATTGAAGACTCGACAAGTCTGTCACTCACGCCGGGAACCGGCTAAATGAAACACGCACTCGTCTGCGCATCGCTCCAACTGCGTGCGAATATCTATTCCGGTTTCAAACCGGTTGTGCAGCCCTGCCATTTTTCGCGTCGTTGGTTACGAACGGGTTCTTTAATCTCCATGCCTACGCCCGCGCCCTACTCGCGTCTCGTGGGTAAAATTGGAACGAGGACCACTGCGATGTGCGGAGTCGTCACTAGTTAGCAATACTCAAAATCAGTTTTCGTTCTAACTTTTTTGGGGGTCACTGGAAAGTAAGTGCAACGCCCCCCGACCCAGCGATACGGTAAGTGAAATTATCAAGGTAGATAGTTTATTAGTCAAACTCCGTAACCCTTTACAAGGCTCTCTCAACATCTTAAAAGAGCCATGTGCCGAGGGGGGGGGGGGGGGGGAGAAAAGAAGAATAATATTGGTTTATTGAATCGGGCAAATCGGTATAAAACTCCGTATTTGCCCTCACCACACAAGAGCTAATGCTCGCGTGTGGTGTGTTGGCTACCATAATAAAAATAAACTTGAAAGAATTACAAATGTCGACATATGAAACAATTGAAAAATTTGGGTGTATCGTAGACAAGACGACAAAGAAGAGACGACGACATGTGTGCCTTAATACCCGAATTTCACAGTAACATTTCGCAAAAGTACGCAAATAAGACATTTATTCCAATTACACAATTTCTGAAAATCGCCTTTTTAATTGTTCCAAAGACACAAACTTTACTGTAACCACGAAAATTGCACGGTCAGGGCTCGTTCATCAGCTAGTCCTTTGCATTGCAATGCCGTGCATGCCATACAACAAAATTCCAAGAAAAACATAGTTACGTGCGTACAAAATTAATTGAGAAAAAACTCTTCGAGGAACTTAAAAGCAACCCCCCATTCTCGGACTATCCTGAAAAATTACTGTAAAATGCTTCAGCTTTTGGAGGAGCTCAGAGTGCTTGCAAAATACGCAATTTTGAAAACAAAAAACACGTAAAAAAGAAGGAATTAATAAATCCATGAGCATCCTAATAAAATTACAAAAAGAAATTACAGGAAAAAAACAGTGTTCAAAACCTGGTTACTTCGTTAAAAAAATCAAGCCAACTTTAGGTCAGTAATTTGTTAAACTAAATACGAGGGACGGATCCAGAATTCTGTCAAGGGAGATGCTCTATCATACTTTTCATATGAAAAGTGTTTTGTGTCCTAATGTTAAAAAGAGCTTCCTCGGCTCCTTTTTAATAATGAAAAATAGTCACACAGTCAAAACTGCACTTTTCTCCCTTTCCTTCGTAAATTTACATTAAAAAAATTCAAATCTCGTAAAAAAAAAAATGCATACATTTTTAAAGTGGCACTATCACCGATTGAAAGCAGATGAATTCTGACAACGTCTAGCGCTGTGTAGTGCCATCTTGCGTTTGTTTGTACCAAGCGAAGGAATGCATAACGGCATTTCTTTTAACGAAACAAACAAGCCACGACATCCTTAATTATTGAGTGAAAATTTGGTTCATCCTCGTGCACCTGCGAGCTAGCTAGAAAGCTGAACAATATCAATGTCGCTAGATGGCGCCACGGTATTTTCGTTCGCATTTCAATCGGTGATAGTGCCACTTTAAGCACGGGGAGGGG
>JAHWFP010091667.1:0-14965 GCA_023313725.1 Lithobius niger | reverse complement strand
CCACGGTATTTTCGTTCGCATTTCAATCGGTGATAGTGCCACTTTAAGCATGCTAAATCAGCCCCCTGAGAATAGCCAGAATGTGTTCGGAAAACAGTAATCAAAACATACCAGTCAGTCGTTATAATCATTCATTCCATGAGTTGTCTTGGTTGTGATGTCCGCATGTCTATATTTATACCTTTTTTTTATTTTTATTATCAAATGTTATTCTTTTTAGGTAAAAAAAAATTAAAATATTAGCTAACAACGACATCTAGTGGTAAGAAATTGTACTAAAATTGGTAAATCTCCATTTTTTTTATTGTATTGAATGCTGTATGCAACGGATTTTAACTGTTGTTTTTGTATTTACAAGAGTTAAAAAAAAGTTCTGTTATTGCAATATACAAATGTAGATCATCTTATTTGCCTTTTAAATAAAATATGGAATTTCTGAAAGAAAGTGTATAGCATGGATGGAGCTATAAAGCAGAAACAATGACGTCACATTCGTTGCGCAGCTCGCATGTGGAGCCAATCATTCGGCTAGCTGCAAGGGGCACTGAAAATAAACGAAGATAAAAACGTTAGTGTCGTTTGTTAAGCCTGTGCTGTTAAGCATAAAAATCGTTGTTTTGTCCAATCCCCTACGCTCCGAAAGTTACGTTAACGTTGTAAATCGGAAAAGAAAAGATTCACTTACTGAAAATGTCAGCAGCTGCCAACAAATTAAAAAAAATACCGCACTTTTTTAGATTTAAGAAATTCGCTCTCACAATATTGTCTTGACAAAAGACGCCAATGTTTTTAACTGCAGTGCCCCTTGTAGCTAGCGAAATAACTAGCTCCCGAGTTCCGCAACTAATGTGGCGTCTATTTTTGCTCTATATGGAGTGTTCGTGATGACGAAATTTTAAGGGAATAAAATTCTAAACTTCATCCTTCGTCCAAGGCCAAACCCTGCGGAATTTTGAAATACAATTCTTCACAATGAACAATCATCCTGGGTTCGTTAACCTCGGAGAGGAGGAGTGCTGTTAATAATAATAAAAATATAATCATGGTTTTCAGTAGTGCTAACTAGGGAACACTGCCGCTTTCATCGTTCGTCGCGCATTGCTGCTGCTAGCGCCATTCCTGTCACTCTGGCGGCAAATAAGAAATGGCGGCCGTATTACGGCTGAGCGCTTAATTTGATACATAGGTATATTGGTGACGTTATCTACCAGCGACGGCACGTGTACGGCACAAGTGTGAATGCACTGACGTCAATTCTCGTCTCTTCGTAATTTTAAAGCGATTGTAGGCCCTTACTAGCAAATTATAGACTTGGCTAATCTATCGTCAAACGGACAAACATAAACAAATTCACTTTCCTCAACAATATCTTATCGTACTTTTGTTCGCGTAGGATTTGACAGGAAATTACTCCAATATCGCTTTTTCGGATGTTATAACGATTTCAAACGGTTGCGCCGGAATTGCGCAATACGTTAACATTTGGAATGTCAATAAAAAAAAGAAGCCTCTCTTGCATATATAAGGACTTTTTTTTTGCCTTTTAGAAACTTCTAAACGCAGATGCAGCTGAAATCCGCTGGACAAAGCTGGGATTTGTTTTTTTTTTTTTTTTTTTTTTTTGGGGGGAGTGTGTGTTTTGATTGCTGCCGAGTTGTATATTATCGGCACAATCTTTTAGAGATATTGTCGACAAATGTTTAATTAAATAAATAAAATAAATAAATAAATAAATAAAAGGTTAAACAAAAACGTATTGTCTTTATCAGGAGCTAATAAAGTAACTTAACTTTGGACTTTAACTTTGTTAAACGTGTCAAAGCGCCTATTATGGTATTATATGACAGAAAAGAAGGGAAAAAAATTAACAAAGCGCACAAAAAAATAGTAAGTGACAATGCGCCAATAGCAAAACTGATTGAAATAAAAAATGACAGTAAGATATGCGCCAAATCATGAGAAAATAACCCAATACAAAATAATTTCATGCACTGCATTTAACCAGGCAAATCAAGTCGGAGAGTGCAACAAAGAGAGAGACAGAAAAAGGGTCAAAGGATTTTAGCGAGCGTTAACCGCACCCGGTCATCTGCCTGACGAACCCCTATGGCCCTATGTCTGGCCCTAAGAGAGAGACAGATCGTGGTAAAAGCAACAAAGTTACAAATTACATGCAATATCATACTATTCCATGCAGTAGCATTACATGCATCACAATTTCGTGTAAAACATTTCATTCAATAAAATATAACTTTAAACCAAAACAGACTGTATGTGAAATAGATATCTACATCCCCAAAATAAAACTTGTTAAGGATTCCCGCCAAGCTTTTCGGCCGTGTGAAGTCGTGATATCAAACGCCAAGCTACTCCCACCGAGTATTAGTTCGAAGGTTAAATGAAATATAAAAAAAATTATTAACTGCGCAATTTTCAATTATTTCATTTAACATTTGAAGCCGTAGTCGGTGGGAACCGCTTGGCGTTTGATATCACAACTTCACACGGCCGAAAAGCTTGGCGAGAGTCTTCAACAAGTTTTGTTTTGGGGTAGATATCAGATCTAAATTGATCCAAAATTGATCCAAATTGATGAAATCCGGTTTTTGTGTGTGTGTGTGTTTTTTTTTTTTTTTTTTTAGCAATTATAAAATGAATACACCAATCTAGTTTTCTCGTCCACTTTTTTTTTTTTTTGGCTTTCGTTCTATTTTGAGGACAGCAGTCGCCTTTTTTCAAATGATTAGTATTTCTTATTAGTACAGCAGTATCGCCTTGCAAACGCACGGATTTATTTAATGTTCGGTTTACTGGCGTTTGCTGATTACCATAATTTGCTGATTGGCATTGTTGCATAATAACAATGTTTAAAACAATGTAAAACAGTCAATTTGGTCGTTTAGAGGTCCCTAACCCCTGAATCACTTGACCAATTAAAAAAAGCCTTATGAAAAGGGCACATCCCCAGAGCAACAAGGTAAACCAGCTTTATTTACCACACGAAAGAATTTATTTTTGTGAAACAAAAATGGCGTTAGCTAGCAGTATTAACCAGTAAGTAAGCAAATATCAATGTTATTCATGTCGTTTTTTTAACAAGAAAACGGTAAGCTGCGTCACTAACAGTGACTTTTATGTTGTCAGGCAACCAAAGTCTCCTGATTAAACAAGTTTCAGCCTTTTCTGTCGCATTGCCATTTATCCTCAAATGGCTGAAAACAGTGTCGGACTGGTCCCTTTGCGGGTCCTCGGCACGGATCCTGAAACCCCCGATCCCCTATTTTGCTAATTCATCATTCGATTTTAGCTTTGAAATGTAACTTTGAAAGGGTCCGGAAAACCCAGCTAGTGAATCTGGGGGAGCACTATAAGGTCCTCCCCCCCCCCCTCCCCCCCACCGAGGTCCGGGGCTCTGCTGAAGCATTTTACGATTTTTAGTGTCTGTTTATGCCATTTTCTTGCTTCCAGTGAGCACATTTGCAATTGTGAAGCAAATATTGGTGATTTTTCTAATTCGTTCTTCAGGATGGCGGGCTTCGGAAAAACTTAATTGTGACTATAGTGTGCGCTGCCTATCTTGAGTTCTCGGCAGAACTAACACAGATAATCGACTGTACGTTTTCAGTAGCAGAGTCCCTAGTTGATATCCAAGATGGTTACAAAAACAATGGCGGCCATCGATTAAAGCCACCCCATCCAGGAAGACGTAGCCGCTCACAAAATACTTGCAGGACTCAAGATACACCGCGCACACAATAAATCATGTTTTTTTTTTGACATTTTCTTTGCGAATTAAATTAATCGGGTTCAGTTTATATTTTCAGGCAATAATGAATGACGAAGAAATGCCGGAGGCAGGACATTTTTTTTAACGGGCTATCGAAAGGTGAAAAATAGTTAAATATTTTTCTCAGTTTCATCCCAGACGACTACACCTAGAGGTATTACTGCAAAAAAAAAAAATCCATTTTAAAGCAGTAACATGCTTATAAAAAATGGACGGCAGAAAGATGAAACCTTTTACTGAGTGTTATCCAAAACAATTTGAGGCATTACTGGAGGATAGCTTCCAAATTTGAAATCGGCATACTTCGTTTTCATTTTTTTCTTCCGTGATTTAGGGTTGTTTTTGCTCTCCATTTTGGGACCAGTCTCGTGCTTGGAGGAAAGATCTTTCCATCCAGTCTCGTGGCTGAGAGAACTGCAGGGAAGCGACCAGAACGATCAGGGGCAGCGTTTCAGTTACTCGCATGCTACCAGAAGTGTTGCGAAAACCAATGAAAAAATATCCTCATCATAAACTTTACTTTCCAACTGACCGAATAATGATAATTAGCCAGTATTCATGGAAATGTGAATTTGCAGTGAAAATTTATCATATTTTGCAACTCGACAACAAAAAATTACCATCGCCTGTCTTCTCGTATGATGGGGCGGAAGGGGGAAAGGGCCGCCAAATTCCCCCCAGTCGCTACTACCCTGTATATAATAAAAAGTTATTATCACTATTTGTATCATAAAAGGTATGATTTTAAAATACCTTAACAAATCATTGCCAAAAACAAAGAAGGTTTGCGCTTAATTCTAATTGGTTGTGCTGCTTTTTGTTACTCTTTTTTTTTACTGAATAAGAACACGAAGAGTACATTGAAGTTGGCAGTGACAAGAAGCACGTCTGTACGGCCTGCCTACTTCCTTCCCAAACATTTACAGATCTTGCGCCCTGGCTCGCGGGCCTTGTGGGGCTCCTTGGGCCCTTGGCGATCACTGACTAGCCAACCTGGCCAGTCCGATACTGGCTAAAAACAGTAAAACTACCTTAGCCGAAAAGACACGACGTGCCTAGTGGTCGCCATGCTGACATATAAATTTATCTGGATGTTATCGTTAATCTTGGCGGGTGACACACTAGCATATGTCTTGATTTTTTTAGATATAAGAAAATACGTTTAATTGTTTATAACAAGAGCAGGGATGCTGCCCGTATGAGAATATGTGAAAATTTGCTAATGACAACAAAAATTGTAAAAAATGTGATAAAACGTGAAAAATACGAGCAGTGATGTGGGAAAAAAAAAAAGGCAAAACGTGCAAACTCGAATAAAAACAATCAAATTATCCACCCTAATTTTGGGCCTGGCACGTGAACATTAAGTCCGAATAAAAAACAATGAAATCGGAGAAAAATTACCAAGATTACTAGTAAAGAAAAATTTCTGTTGAAGAATTGTGAAACAGTGGTGCGATACATTACTTGTGAAAAAGGAAGGAATAGTGATGAAAATTAAAATAAAAGGAGGTATGCGAAAAATGTGAAAGACGTGGCAAGAAAGTGCGGAAATATATGAAAAAAATGAAAAGTCGGTACGGAAAAAGTATGAAAAGTTAGAAAAGTGTGAAAATGTGAAAAAAGCAGGTATCCCCGGCAGAACCCCTGCAAGAGAAAAAAAGTTTCATTTACAAGCATTAATTTATTTAAAAATGGAGCCAACAACGAGAAACCTCTCCTCTTCTGTCCTCGCTTTGCTCTTTTTTTTAAAGACAGAGGTAAGTGTAGTAAGTTTGTGAGTCATGCACAGAAGTGTATACATAAGTAGACTGTGGGTTTATGCCACTCCTGCTGCTTTACCTTCAAATTTTGGCCATCAGAGGGTGCTGCTGTATAATGCTCACAATTATTGTTGTAGGCTAGTTATTTTTTTTTTTTTTTTATTTCTTGAACCCTTATTTATGCCTTCTGAAGCAAATTGCTTGTGTAGATGAGCAAGAAGACTTCTAGTAAGGGGAGGGGGAAACCCTGGGATTCGAACCGGGATAACTTAGTCCGATCATTACCAGTAGAGCAAGATGAAGGCTGGTATAGACCCCCACACCATTCAGGAAGCCTGATAGTCTCACACTGTACCATAACTAGCACTAACGATAGTTCAACTTCTTCTGGCAGGTACCACGATCACAAACTAGCCATTCACCTCACGGATTTATAAAAAAAATTCTAATATTTCTCATTATTCTATAAAGAATTGTGGCACCCTGTACTGGAATGGTAGAAAACGAAAGTTTTATAACTTCAGATGAAGGAATGCTGAAGACAGCAGACTCGGATAAAGTAGGAGGCGAAGAAGGAAGGGTAGGCGTGTTAGATAGTGGGTTGGTAAGGACATATGTGCAACAGAGGCTTGTACTAGGTGGAGACGAAGTCTTAAGTACAGCATACACTCACCGTGTTGTGTCTGTGTTTCACCCCTATTTTTGCCTGAGGATACACGTACAGTGAAATTTTCCCCCATGTAAGTCCCTTTTACGAGACCAACTAAAAGCCCAGACCAAGACGCGGAAAACAGCGGTAAATTCAGTACCTGCACGATATCGTGACATGTCTTTGCCTTGAGGCAGTCAAGAATGGGAAAGACTACTAGTAGGATCACTGATACCCAATAACCCCGCCAAGAAGGAAAACACACCAAAATAGAAGTTGCATGATTCGCGCAAAACAGTTGCGCAGCTGAATTTCTAACAGCACTCCGGTTTAACTTGTCCATGAACATTGAATGTGTTCGCCTAAGTATGTGGGGGTAGTCGAGTCACTCAGGCAAAAAGAGAGGTGAAACACGGATTGAACACGGTGAGACTTAAGAGAGGGGTATGCAGAGGTTATTCGAAAGACATAGGAGGTTTACATGAAGAATACGACCGTGGCGAGGAATTTGCTGAACAGAAAAGTTACGGCTCACATTCAGAAGCTAACGGCATTGATTGCTGCGGAGGATAGAGAGCGGGAAGTACACTCACTTAATGGTGTGGGTGAAATAATGTGAGGGTGATATTAGTCCGCTGTTAGCAGCGTTCTTACAGAAGATGAGTGGTGACGTGGAGGAGAAAGACATTGGGGGTTGACGAGAGCGAGGGTGATGGATCGTATCTCTGAATTGGAGTTGGATGCAACATTGAAATGGGTGAAGGAGGGAAAGATGCTGGGGAGACGGGGTAACTAGAGAGTTTTTGAAGAGGCATAAGAAGAACGGGGTAAGGAGAGTTCAATGGGGTATTGGAGAGAGACGGTTCCAGATAATTGGAAGAACAGGACAATTTGCTTGGTTCATAAGGGAAAGGAAGAAGTGTGGAGGATTTGAGGAGCTATAGCCCTGTGGGCATCATGAGTGTCGTGTACAAGGAATGTCAGGATTATGACGAAGATACTGCAGAGGATTTGGAGGAAATGTGAGATTTTCAGAATGAATTCAGGGAGGGAAGGAGGTTGAAGGTTAATTTGTTTACTGGCACACAACCTATTGAGGATGCTAGGAGGGAGGGAAGGAATGTTTGGGAGGTTTTCTAGGAAATGGCGGGGATGTTTGACAGAGTGAATTGGGAGAAGCTTTGGACACATTGTTGGAGGATGTGGGTGGGGACAGGTTGGTGAAGATCATCAGAAGGCTTTATGATTGGTCCTGTTATAAAGGCATTTGGGAAGGGGTGGAGAAGGGTGGGGTTCAGAAAGGTTGTCCGTTATCGCCGCTGCTGTTCCTGATTTACTTGAGAGGTCGGAAGATGAGGTTGGTGGATACGGGACTGGGGTTCTGCTGGGAAAAAGAGGGTGCGTAGGTTAGTGGTGACACTGTTTTCTGATTACAAGGCTTTGTTGTAGGAGGATAAGAAGGGATGTATCCGCTCTTGATGTATGTGCGGAGTGGGACGGGGGGTGTGGTTGGGATGGATGCTTTGTTTAGAGAGAAGTCTTGGTATACATTTTGAAAGTGGTAGGAGCTCTGGAATGGAACGGTCGAGGAGTTGGTGTGGCTGGGGGACGTAATGGTCTAGAGATCGCTGGTTTATGTGTACCTGGAAGACATTTTTCAGGTGAAGAGAGTGTACCTGGGAACTATGGAGATGAAAATGATGGCCAACGCAGGAAGGGTTAAAGGGTATGGTGAAGAAGGTAGATTTGTGGGGGTTATAACAAGTATGACTTGGCACATTTTCTGTGGAGACTGGGGGCCAATCGCTATTATCACGTGCAAAGAAGTTAAAAAGTACAGCACACGTATCATGCCATGGTCAAGGCCAACACAGATACACAAACAAATTTCAAATTTATAAAACCAAACACTAATAACAAAACCTAAGCTTCCCTGAGCAGAACACGTTCGAAGTGAGGAGCAGTGGAATATGACGTCATTTTATATGCTGGTGCTTATAACTACTTTGCACTTGATAACGGGGTGCAGCAATCCCCGAAACGTTGCATTTTTTACTATATATTTGTGCACTTCGAAGGCTTTTTTTATGACTTGTTCGAGGTTATCGAGGTGGTAGTTAACGTGTGCTTTGACAGGAGAGTGAGGAATTTGTGGATAAAGACTATAATGAAATGATGAGTATGTCACGAGGTGGCGTGGGAGGTTGGTAACAAAATGTGTGCATTGTAGGGAAAGAAGTGGGCCACGGTAGGCTGGAGGAGAAAATCAAAGATGAGGAAACGGCCGTGTGGAGAAAGAGGCGTGGATGAAAAATCCTCCAACATTTGGCACAAGATGGCGAAATTGGGCGCTGGTTGGGAGGGGTGCTGTGTTCGTGATTGGGGAGAGTTTATTTTGTTCAGGGCTACTACCTTGGTACTAGGGTTGCTTTGAAAAGCAGGTGGAGAGGACAAGGAGGGTACTTGTGGGGTGTGTGGAGAACGGGAGGAGACTTTAGGGCATATGTTGATTAGTTGTTGGACATTGCAGGTCTTAAATAAGGAGGAAATTACAGTTAACTAGGAGGGAGAGGATGCTATTTTCTTGCTACTTGGTTGAGGAGACAGCAGTTGGGGAGTCTGGAGTGGGAAGAAGATTTTGCTAGGGTGGTAGGATCATAGAAGAAAGGTTGTGTAGGTGGTACTTCGAGAGCCATTTTGTTCGCAATGAGTGTTTGGCCAACACCGTTCTAAAAGGGAAACCAGCATCATCAATCTTTGTTAAATCGCGTAAACTCATGTTATACCTTCCTCCAGTCAATAGGTGTAGCCAGGAGCTAATGACATATACCACGACCGTGGGTTTATTACACTCCTGGTGTAGCTTTGCAGCGTTAGATTTCGATGTGTAAATTACCAAGGCTGGCAATACAAAATAATGCAAAAATATTAAGTACTTGTGAGAGAGTTAACGCCTGTTATGGATCACATTACCTAGAGTCATTAGGAAAAGATGTGTGGTGTGTAGAGAAGTCTTTTTGACGAATGCTAGGAACTCCACTCCTGCTTATTGACAACATTCTTCCTCATCAAGTCCCAGGTTGGCAGTATAATTCTGAGAAGGCAGGTTCCATCTTGCACCACAAGTCCTCACCGACAGCTCTTCTCTTCAGATCTTGCATCCGACCTACTATCACCCATATATCTGAAAGATCCCCAAGTCCGCCCCACAAATTCCTTACACGCTGTCGGTTGTTGGCACTCCCTTCTTCTAATCAAAATGCCTTATTATCCACTCCCGCTTGCATGCCACCATGTTGGTAACCCCACCTCCACCCGAAACCCCTGTTAACACTTTTGTTAACACTCACCTTGCTTATCTCGCCCACGTAATACAACGCCATGCTATTTTCACAATCTCCTGCAAGCAACCATTTTGCACTTCCATGATCCTTTGCTACAGGAATCCCCATTGTTTTTTCCCAACTCAGTTACTGACGTTTGATGGCCATCTTTTTGCATATTTTAATTTCTTTTTCTTTTTTTGGAGTGGAGCTTCGCCTACGATTGCACCCCAATGCAAACTAAGACCACGCATCGCACGAAAACCACAAAGACTTTCCAAACCACATTTCGCAAGTAGTAGCACAGGTGCCTGGACAAGGGTTAGCAAGGGGGAAAAAAACAGGAATCGGACATGGGTTCGAAGAACCACCAGGGAGACAAAATACGAAGCCGCCTGAGCCAGGAAACAACAGCCAAACAAAAACGGAACAGCCGTGACCACGTCAATTGTTAAAGGTGTGTTTTACAACAGCTGAACAACAATTGATGGATTGAAAATCTACTTCACAGAAAGTTTGGGCATTCTGACTTTGGTTCACTTATATCTTTCCTTAAACATCAAACGAGTGCACTTTTAACTGCACGCTGTTACAAAGTAATTAGATAATTTTCTCTAATAGGTTTACATGTGTCTTAGTCTTAATAATAATATATAGAGACGATGCTAGAGGCATCCACCCACCCAAATTCCCCGGCGGCAGATGTTAAGTGGAAGAAGTACCACCATTATTACAGTTGTTTTTTTGCCGTTTTTTGTCGCCAAGTCCACTGAACTCGCCTTATTTAGCAATGGGGAAAAACAATTCTTTATGTAGTGTATGTGGTCACCATGCCAAACGTGTGTACCACTTGTTCTATTGTAGAGACTCCATAGTACTTATAATTAGATGTTATTGTACTCAAGCTTTGTTGTATGAACACCCACCAGGGTGCCACAGAGAGACTGAGGCGTGCGTATGGCTAATAGTAAACCCCATGTGGGGTGTCTACATCCCCTTGAATTTCATCTCAGTCTCTTTGTGGCTTAATGTAACGTGGCAAATGCCACCTTCACTCAGTAAGGCCTACTTTACAATAGCGACAACGGTTTACGTTTTTTTGTAAGATAGGTAAACCAAATTAGTTTTTCCCGGTAAGCCCGTGCTTGGTATGGGAAATCGGAGGGGGTTTACGGTATTAGCAAAACTTAAATATACTTAATCAGGTCCTTCGACCGAGGGTGGATAGGGTGGAATTCGTTACATGTGGCAGATGTAAATAAAGTTTCCCCGATCCAGCGCCTGTGTAGTGCTCTTAGAGTCTTCGGCCAGAACGAGTCATTTTAGACTGACGCCAAAATGACTGCAGGACTCTGTTCAGTAGTACCAAGGTATTTGGAAATTCCACGCTGAAGTTAAGGCACTCCTTCAGTTAAAGGTAGACTGAGCATAGTGGGATTTAATGTGTTGTTTTAAAGCCTAGCTATGATTGCAAGTGACTAGTGCGAATTTTAGTCCAGTCATCTTACTTTTGTGCGAGGCCTTCCATTAAGGCATGCATTGCCGCTGGCGGTAGATAGTAAAATATTAAAAGGTTAACTATTTATTAATTAGTGTTAGTGCCGACAAAATTTTCTAAACTCAAAAAAAACGTTCAAAATATTCTCAAAATTTGAAAAAAAAATTAGAAAAAAGGTGAATAGTATCAGAAAATCAAAAAATATTTCAAAACTTTAAAAAAGTGAATTACAGATAAAAGTCCAAATTCATTATGGATGGATATTTTACGTGATGCGAAATATCCTAATTTTCAAAAATATATTTCTCCATTTTCACCCACATGTTCACAACAACTATAAAACACAAAACTTAAATTGTATTAATAAAATATTTCCATAACAAATAGAAATGTTTGTATTAAGTGTAAAACATTAGATGCTCTTACCAATTTTTATAAACATAACAAAAACAAGAATGGATTAATACCCTGGTGTAAGGACTGTGCTCGTAATTATTATACAATAAGAACGAATTCAAAGCTGTATGCATAGAACGGATAGCACAATTAGATCAATTAGAAGCCAAGCGGCTACAGCGACTACCTAGTCGCATCCGGTCTTCTGTACAGTTCTGCCACTATCAGTGGTGAGGGGCACACCTCTATCACGCACTACAACAGCTATCTCTATTATAAAATCTAAAATCAGTAACCATCAGAATTGCCGGTTAAAAATGTGTAATGTATTATATTTAAGCTTATTTTAGATTTGTGGCATATTTATAAAGGTTTAAGCCTAATTCTTAACCTGCAGCTTAAATTTCGTAAGTAGCAGCTAACGGAGATATGGATTGTAGTAAGCCTATTCATTTTCGCAACACGGTGCGCCATCGGGCACGCAGTTATTACATCGTAACGCACAACGTAGCCTATATAGATCAGTGGGAGTAGTGGAAGTTACGGTAGAGACCCTGTTGATGAAGCCAGTAGCAACTCGACGTTGCCGTGGTAATGTGATTTTAGGCCTAATTTCTTTTAACTGTAGTTTTAATTCTGGTAGTAGCAGATAGGCCTAATGGAGAGTCTTGTTCGACAGTGAGCCCATTCATTCATGCAACAATGTGACCAAACTATTTTAAACGAACCTAAAATGCTTTTGTTTTTATGGCCGTTATCTTTAGGATTGCAATTCGATGATTAAATATTACTTAATTTGGTTAGGTCGAAGAAGTCTATTAGGTACAAGGAACAAACTATGTTTTAAATTGCCACGTTATTTAACTAACTTTTGACACTGAATCTAACGTTGTAAACTGTGGTCGTCAATATCTGGCACCGTTGCAAATTTGAAAAAGGCGACGGATGGACGGACGGACAAAGTCATTGTAATAGTCTTCTCAGCCGGTACGGCTGTACAGAAGACTAAAAAACTAGAACTATTAGAATTAGAACAATCTGAACAATTTTGGAAAATAGATTAGAAATCAGCGAAACTATAAGTTGTATTAATAACATACGGATGCAAACCTAATAACGTTGCCTTTTGGACTTGTATGTCCGACTGCCTGAGCAGAGAATCAAACCCACAACCTTTAAAATCAAAGAATGAGGTCGTACCACTGCCATTGGCTTTCCGTCCTGTTTAATTGTATTAATATTTTACACTTTTACACAAATAAATATTTCTGCGATAAATGGAGAAGTTTTGTTTTAAGTATAAATCGTCACATGCTCTGTATCAATTTTCATAACAAACTAAACAAGGATGGATTAAGATCCTGGTGTAAGAATTATATTATTTAAAAATAAAAAATGGAATATATGAAAAAAATAAAATGTGAATGTAGTAGAAAATTGGTTAAAGCAGAAATAGTTATATTCACAACAAAATAATACAAGATATTGAAATAGTACTACAAAGTAAATTGTAGAAGAAGTACTGTGATAAATGGAAGTTACAAATCTGAGTGACAAGTCACGCAAAAATTCTTCTAATTCGTGGTTTCAAAAGACCAGGAATACTTAAAACTGATTCTTGGAAGTACAGAAATGGAATCAGCAACCAATTGCCCGTAGGCAACGCCGCGGCATTAGACCTAACGCCGCCATCTTGAATCTTATCGCTATTCTTACAGAGCCCCGTTCATCCATCATTCTTGTACCTCCGTTAACTCTACTTTCACTACGGTAATCCAGCCGGATAACGCTTGACAACTTGCTCTTATTTTCTTTAGGTATAATTCGACGTTGAACTGTAGCCACTACATTAATAATGACGGCTGAAACTGGAGAGATTCCCTGAAATGTTCAACGCACGACCAACCGTACCAATGGCAAAAGAAACAATGGTGAGGAAGCGCGGTGGGAGGGTACTGGAAGTGAAGCATTTTAATGCAGTTTTTTGCATAAATTGAGTGAAAAATTATACAAATGAGATAGATCAAGGTGCTGATATCATGAGGGATTCCCCGTTTGTTAACACAGCGAAGATAATTTTACGATGGAGAACATGAAATGCGCATTGTTCACCGTTTTTTATTACCAGCACATTTTTTGCCAGTTGCAGTGGTTTTAATTTTATTTACGTTTCTAATGATTGAATGTGTAACACCCCAAATGACTGATAACCACACCGGATTATAGAGTTTCTTATAATAGATGTAATCAGGCTCCCAAAACGTGTAGGGGGATTGTGGCTGGATTGTCAACACAGGTTTATACGCAACTCACGATTACACAACTTGTCTCTTCCCTCTTCTTCTTCTGTTCCTGCAAGCCCAGAAGTAACCTGACATGATTCCATCTTAACTCATCGTCATAATCTCTCCTTGTCCAGCCATCTCAAGTCAACGACGATCATGAGATGTGCCCTATCTTACTCATATTTCCCTAGAAGAGGCAGAGGTTTGACATCATAGGGGATTTCCCCCTCCACGCCCCCAGGGAGCACACGTAAGTTGATGGCGTAACGAGAGCGACTCAAAGATACGGAAGTGAAACCCTTTAGTAAGGCAGAATATGGCGCGTTACAAATGCACTGCTAAGGTTTCACGTGGACTAAACACTGCAGCTACATTGTGGTATCCAAAACCTTACAGGAGAGCTTATTTGTGTTTTTTCCATGTTTTGATTTAGATTCAGGAAAACCTTACTTTAAACATCAAACGAGGTCATTTTTATTTGCAGGTAGTAAGAAACTTAATTTTCCGTGATCTAGTTCCTATGAAACTATTGCGCCAATCACATAGTATAGGCGCTATTTCGAACTAACCATCAAAAAGTGCGTTAAAATAGTTTAATGTTGGCGAGCCCTCGCCGTGAAAACCTCAGCATTTTCGGCAATGAAGCACGGGACTCATCGACAGTGCGTCTTAATAGCTTTAAAATGAGCCCTAGAAAAAGTACCAGCCCATTTGACCTTTCCCTCCTGTTTTTAAGTAGTTGCAGAGATAAGTGTTTATTTCCCACATGTTGACGGCCAAACTGATGTTATGACCATACTTTCTTGTTTTCATTGTTTAAAAGGTGCGCGATATATTCCGTATCAGACCGGTTGCAACAATGCGTTCTCTTCAAAACTAGCACGATTCTCTCTTATCAGAAAAAGCATCGTTTAAAAGTCGCACGAAATCAACTTATCACCAAAAGCATTGTTTAAAAGTCACACGATAACTAGTTATTGTGCGACTTTTTAACAATGTTTTGGCTGATAAGTTGATTTCGTGCGACTTTTGCAGAACCTGTAATGACACGATGTAGAGCGTTTAGCATTAAAACACTGCCGGTATTTTATAGCTGAATTAATTCACAAGCACTCACTTGCGTAAATCGACAAACTTGTGGTTTATTTGCACTTTTGTAGAACATGTAATGGTACTACCTATAATTGACCTGCTACAAAATAACAGAGGCGTAACTTCAAAATTTGGGCCCGGAGGCTACTGTGCAGTGGAGGGCCCCCCCCTT
>JAHWFP010091662.1:0-10362 GCA_023313725.1 Lithobius niger | reverse complement strand
CCCGCCACAGTAAGTAGTCGTCGTGAGGAGTTTGGCAACGTACCATACGATTGCTGAAGAAAATTGCTAGAGTATTCGTTCCGTCAGGCAGCGACGTTGAATTTATGGTTTCCATTTCATCTCAGAAGAAGTTTGAAGAACGTGCCGGGCAAACCAAATGGCCGCGCTTCTTTTTTTAACCCAGGATAATTTATTCAGATAGTACAATATTGCTTAAGGTTTTTTATCTGTATCTGCGCTGTAGCGAAGAAAGCTTGCGGGCTTCCAAGCAATTTGAACGAATAAAAAAGGGGGAATAAAAAACTCTTTTATGAGGGCAGCGACTGAAATCAGCACATCTTGTGTCGAGTCCACGATTTAGGTTACACTGTGGGATGAGCCAGTATTTTCTTTTATGTTTATTTATTATTGCGTGAGCTTTGGCTCTTGGTAGGGAGGTTCGCTCCTTTTTTTTTTTTCAATTTCCGAATTGTTTAGCACTGTAAATGCACCTAAATAACATATCCCTTCATTTCACTTCACCGACTCTATATGATAAGTTTTTGTGGTTGATAGATAATATCACTCTTAAGCAAGAGTTTTTTTTTTAAGCAAGAGTTTTCTTTTAACAGCTAGTTGTCCCCCTGATACGCCTGTCGAGCTGATTCCCGCTGGTTCAACTCGCTCTAACAGTCAACATTATTGAACCAATAGTGTTTGTTTCTAATTGTTAGAGCGCATATCCATTCTCATTGTCGGACGCTAGCCCTTTTTCTTTGCTACCGTGGCAAGAATGAGCCCGCTCGCCCTCTTGCTGATTGTTGAAGCTTCGTTTGTTTAATCCCCGATTGGTACTTGGGTGGGTGACCTCCTGGAAATCCATTCCGGGTGGTGCAGACATAGGGCCCTGGGGGGGGGGGGGAGATGAGGCTTAATGGCGCGTCGACAGCTTGGTCATTAGCGCCAACCTCATTCACAGTGCAGTGGTCCGGGTTGCGGGTTGCGGGTTGCAGACCTTAGGGCTTCGTCGGTTAACGCTCGCTAAAATCCTCTGAACCCTTTTGTTTAATCCTCCCTAACAATGCCTCCATCATGTCTGCTGACAATTTAAGTCTGCTCCTAAGCGAAATATATATATATAGATGATGTGAAACAGAGTGAGCACTAAAACAAATGTAAATAAAAGCCAAGCCAACTTTAACTTTAATTTAGTCTGGACACCTCCAAACAGGCATTGTGTAACAAAAGCATGATTGTAAAAAAAAAAAAAACATGGTGTATATAGAACAAAAACCAATGAAAGGTATGTACACCTTTGGCATAAAAAATGATCGCACTGTATCGAGGTTCAAGTAGCCCGACAACAATGCAAACTTGTTGTAAATACGAACATACGTCAGTGTAGGTGGAATGAATTCTACATTGTTGATGCCAAAGAGTGGCATTGTTGAATGGCATTGTATAAAGCCCCAGTGTAACAAAAACGATCATTTTTTATGCTCAAAGGTGTACATGTATTAAAGTGCATGCAATAAAGATGCTTGAGCGAATGATACTGGACAAGCTAAGCACAGGCATGTCTAAGAGAGTACAAAATAAAATTTCGTGTGATCGAAAAGTACATGGAAAAAGAGAAAAAATTAATACGTGCTGAACTGCGGAATTATTAAGAAGTCCGATAAATAAATACACGTTGAACTGCCAAAAAAAAAAAACATTAAAAAGTACGAAAAATGATATGTAGTAAGCAAAAATGAATAGTAGAAGGCGAAGTAATAATATAATAATAATAATAATAATATATAGAGACGATGCTCGAGGCATCCACCCACCCAAATTCCCCGGCGGCAGATGTTAAGTGGAAGAAGTACCACCATTATTACAGTTGTTTTTTGCCGCATGAGGGAGGAAACCGGAGTACCCGGAGGAAACCCTCGTGCAACGGGCGGGAAACAACCGGAGAAAAACCCGTACATATACACTTCCCATCACCAGGATCGAACCCGGGTCTGTAGGAAGCCAGAGATGTACACTGGGACCAGGACGCCTATCGAATCTGACGCCCCAGTGCTCGCAGCTACCCGTGCACCCTGAGTAATACAAATTAAATTACATGCAAATCAAAAAGTATACATGCAGAACGAAAAGCAGGCAAATTCAAACAAGATTCAATGGTGGTAAACTGCCCTAAAGCGAATAACAGTAGTTCAAAGCATGTAAACAGAAATATTTTTAAGCCAAAAGTAACATCAAACTGATTTGCATAATGTTCATCGAGTTTGGTTTTTGAAACTATTGACGGAAGGAGCCAAAACTATCGATCCAGGAAGGCAGTTCCAAAATGGGATGAGTCGGGGCTAAAAAAAAAGTATATCTTGCCCATTCGTGGGTGTGGGAAGAATAGTTATGCTTCAGAGGATGACCTCTTGTGGCTGAATAAGTGTTTAAAAAAAAGGAATTTCGAAGTGGAGGATCTCCGTAACATTGGTGTATAATTTTATTTAAAGTTACGAGGCCACCTTGCATAAATCGTCACCACAGAGAAGGGGTTTGAAGGTGACCGAGTCATTTGCGGTAAGAAATGTTGGATAAACCACAATTTCTTGGAAAAGAGATGCTGAACCTACTCGTGAGCTTTGAGATCTTTTTGCAATGGAGGTCGTCAAACGTCAACAGTGTATTCAAGAACTCTCATAATAGGACCGACAAATTTATTGATGCCTTGAAGTTATAGTTCTGGATTTTAAAATTGATAAACCTGTAGCGATAAGTTTAGCAAGATGGTGGAGAAAGTAGGTTGATTATCAACGGCCACACCCAAACAGCGCGTAAATTGAACGGCGTTAAGACAATTTCCTCCCCAGACATAATCAGTTTAAATTTTCGTAAACGAAATGTAGGATGGAAGATTTTTCTGGGTGAAGCCGGTACATATGAAAAATATCAAAGAGATTGTGTCGTTTCGGAACTTTCTGAGTCCTGTTATCAGGCATTCAAAATTTTAAACAAAGGAGCTTGGGTCAAATAAAAATATACTGTAAAAACCTTGAGAATTAGCAAAGCAACAGATCAAACTAATGACTAAAACCAGACCTAATTCAGATATCTTGATAACTGGCAGTACGGATCGTCGACCTCCCCCTTCGAATGCAGGATGGAAGAGATACGTGTAGGTCAGCTACGGCTACATATCGGGGTTGGACTTTAGCTGACACAATTAGAAAAAATAATAATACAGTTCACCACAAGAGTGGTAGGAGGTCAAAAGGGGGGTGGGGGGGGGCGCGGCGGGGAAGGTGAGCCACTTACACTGGTCCTTGACAATTTTGGTAAAAAGTATGACTAGTTTGTCACAATCGGACGCTTAAGAAATTAAAAAAGGTCTGGATACTTAGGGAGTCGCTTAAAAGAATTTAAATGTGGGGCATCTACCACTTCCGCTGGGAGAGCATATGGGGACAGTCCGAACCGGGAAACATTTTGGCCGATAATCAAGCCGGGAAGCTGGAAATGATAATGATGCTTACTGGTTGATGCTTACTGGAGCCAAATCGGGAAAAAAGGAATATCGATACCAACTAAACCGCGAAGGATCTTATATACCCTTATGAGGTCAAATTTCAGTCTACGAAATTCCAGTGTATCGAGGCCAGACTTACGTAGTCTTTCCTCACAGCTAAATTCTCTGAATCCTTGGAGAGCCTTTGTGAATCGCCTCTCTGCACGAGTTCAAGCAAGTCAATGTCACGAATTAAATAAGGGGACCAGACTAGGGGAAATACACAATTTAAGGAAAATCGGTCTGTACTCCTTTAATGGCGTATTTTCAGGCTTAACATGGTTATGCTCTGGCTGATTTTGAATGAGTATGGAGAGTGTTCCGCGGTTCAATCTCGCACAATATTGCTTTTTGTGAAATGTAACATTGGTGTTGCCATGATCAAGGGGTATGCCCTGTATTTATTCTGTATTGTACTAGACAGTAGGATTTGTCATTATTCTAGAAATAATTAGACCCATAATGGAATGAAATTCTTTTATTTACATGTTGCTTGGTTGTTCCTATGTAAGTGCCTTACACGTCCTTTCTTGTAGATGATGATGTGATAATTTTTGGGGGGTATTTAGGGCGGATTTACATTTTTGATTGGGGAGGGTGGGGGGGGGATTGATACTTATTAGCGCATCGAATTTTTGATTGGTTGGCTTGCCTTACATTGTTAGCGACCTTGCCTTGGCGCTTGCCTTAATGATTAGCTAACAAGAGCACTCGCTATTGTGTGCGCGGCTCATCTTGAGTTCTGCTAGTATTTTGTGAGCGGCTACGTCTTCCTGGAAGGGGGGGGGGCTTTAATCGATGGCCGCCATTGTTTTTGTAACCATCTTGGATATGAACAAGGCACTCTGCTACTGAAAACGTACAATCGATTGTCTGTGTTCGTTCTGCGGAGAACTCAAGATAAGCCGCGGACACTATAGTTTAATGGCAACAAAAAACTTTTGTGTTCCAACAAATTTCTATAACTAACTTTGCATTTGGGATATTGTCATGCTTTCATGGTCATGTTTAGGCCACTAAAAGTTTATTAAGTGGTTCTCAGGAGCGCACGCCTAGGTTTTTTTCTTAGTGCCTGAAACGTTTTTTTTTTTATGACATAGTCTAAAAGAGTACCGAACATGCATCAGCCCTTTCGCCAAGCATAACCTGGAGCCGACGACCACACCATCTCTATGCTCCATTCACAAAATTACTTCGAAACGAATCTAAAGGTCGTTCAGAGGCATGTCACAACTAAAAACTTGGATCTAAAGCATGACTTTTATAAAATGTGTAACATTTGCACGCTGATCCTGGCATGAAAACATAGATATTGTGCTCACAACAAAATGTAAGCTACTGGTTTCGTTTTGTTTGGCAAAAAAAAAAAAGCCATCGCCCGCATCTGAAAAATCACGAATAAAACGTCAAAAAAAATCATAGCAGTGCCAGCTCGTATCAATTTTGTTCAGTGCCACTCCCGAGAACCACTTAATTAATTTTTAGCGGCCTTATAGAGCAGTGACACGACGTAGTATTATTGTATAGTATAACTCTATGCTGGAGCCTTAATGGGTTAGCTGCCAGGGGCACTGCAGAGAGAAACAAAAGGGCGTCATACTAAAGCCGATGCTGTGAAGAGTGATATCTTAGACCTAACACGTGCGATTTTTGTTGTTGTAGAAAACAACGTTATTTTAAGCCTAAGAAATCCGCTCTTCCGTTGTTTTTCCCTCCATTTTTATGTAGTGCACCTTGTAGTTATGCCCTCCAAAACCCATACTGGTGCCAATATGGCGGCAAATGTCACTGCTCTATTCCGAACCATGACTAGCAGAGTTGGCACTTTCCCGGGAAAAACTAGGTTTGGACAGGGCACTGGTAAATACCGGTAAACCTGGTAAATACCGGCTAAGAGGGAAAATTTTTATTTTTTCTAATTATTTTTTCATTAAATTCATTTTTTAAAGTTTGAAGCCTAACTGCTCATTAACACCAACAGTAGTACTTAGTAATTCTATTTGAAATGAAAATTCAAGTAACAGAATGTAGTGAAACGACTGACATATACAAACTTTCATTATGAGAATTTTTAGCATTTCAATTATAATTGTTATATACTCGTAACACACAATTATGTTCATTTTCCTATGTAAATGTCGCATCAGCAAACATATTTTCAATCCTATCTTTTATGAATTGAAAACACTTTTAATTACATTCAACACTATTTAATCTTTAAAATTAACATAATTACATTTTACACGCTAAACACCTATTTCCCCTATTTCCACCTATTTCCACCTATTTATATGGCTAAAAACCTCCCCTGGGAAATACCATGCCAACCCTGATGACTATCCCGTACCTAATAAACTTACACCCGATCATTAAATTAAATTTTTAAGCTTAAGCGATGACACAAATATCCCGCACTAGGGCCAAATTGTCAACCACCGTTTTTTTTTTTTTGTCTTTCTGTGTAATGGTCGAATTCGCCTAGATCAAGACGATACACTGCTCTTTCCGTCAGCCGCAGGAGACACGAGACAAATCTCAACATTTAAAAAAGAAAAAACTGAATATTTCATCGAAGTTGTATTTACTGCCGCCTCTTCCAGGGTCGTAAGGGCCATAATTTATTGACTTGATGAGAGCACACACTAGAGTGGCAGCTTATAGCTTTCGTGTTCTTGACATGCTCTCAGCAGCGTACGAGGTTAAAACGACAGATCGATATTTTACATTTTTCCACTAGATCGCTTGATTCCTCGTAGACATGGGGAAGATTCTGCGGAATTCGAGAAAATTTCATGGTCTCCTTACACAGGACTAAAAACACCAAGAGAGAATGTTGGGTTTCAAGTTTACGCCAATATCATTTGTAAATAAAATCTAAAACAAAACCCACAAGGGTAAAAGAACCCGCCAAGTTTTAGCCAATAAAAGTAGTGATATCAGAGCCCAAAAGGCTGCCACCAAGTTACTACATTTGTTGCCAAGCTAATCCCACCGAGTATTAGATCAAAGGTTAAATCAAAAACCTGACCACCTACTACTATCGGTAGCGACGGTCAAGTTTTTGATTTAACGTGTGAGGTAATAGAAGGTGGGATTAGCTTGGCAACTAATCTAGTAACTTGGTGGCAGCCTTTTTGGCTCTGATATCACTACTTTTATTGGCTGAAACTTGGCGGGTTCTTTCACCCTTGTGGGTTTTGTTTTAGATATCACTTCTTTTGTATTTTTGTTTTGCGTCTTATTTTTGCCACTGGCCATTCATCTACTATCTGGCCAAGTGTGGTCGAAAAATATTGAATACGAACGAGGATATTAATTTTTATTTTAAGTTTTGCTGGAGTGAGGACTTCTATTATATAAATTAAAGCGTTTGCTGATTTCTTTCTTTTTCTTTTCTTTATTGAGCTTAAGAAGCCTGTACGCTATTCGCTCATATTAAACTGCTACTTACGCTATAACACAGACCCCCGCTACAATGCCAGTATACCACAGAATCCATTCAACCATCAACCATCAACCATCAACCATCAACCATCAACAATAAGTAGCGCGGACGGCGGATTTGTTAAGAGCTTAGTGGCCCGAAGCCATACGCCCTACTACAAACAAGTATCGCGTGCATTTGATCAACAATGTTGTGTTGCCGAATATTTCTGGCAGTCCGTTTGCATTGTTACTCGTTCTCGTGCGTTGAGTAAGTAGTGCGTAAAGTAAAGTAGTCCATTTGTATATTGAACGCATAGCATAATGGATTCTGCTTATAGCTTAAGTATGAATAAATAAATAAGGAGTAATGCTTATTTTGATCACACTGTAATTCACAAAAACACTTCTGAGAACACTTCTGGGAACACTTCTGAGAACACTTTAATGGTCAAATTAAGGACGCTTCAAGTGTTCTTTTTAAGAACACTTCCAGTGAGAACACTTCTTAGAACACTTCATGTGTTCTTACTAAGAACACTTCAAGTGTTCGGAACACTTCATGTGTTCTTACTAAGAACACTTCAAGTGTTCAGAACACTTCATGTGTTCTTATTAAGAACACTTCCGAACACTTCAAAATGGTCAAATTAAGACCACTTCAAGTGATCTCAGAAGTGTTCCGCCTGAAGTGTTCCACCTGAAGTGTTCTCAGAAGTGTTCCACAAATGAAGAAATTTTGCAACATTACAAATCTGTATTCCAGGTGCTAAAAAATAGAAAATCAAACTAAATTGCACGAGTTAATCCAAGATTTATCAGTTTTAAAATTCAAGAGAGGACACTTTTATTTTCCTCCCCTCTTGGACTTGCAGAATAATTTGCCGCTAATTGTAAATCGCCCTGTTTATGGTTTCCACATCTTTCCGAAGTCCTTTAGTTCAAACTGTTTACCCATTTAGATGGGAACAGTGGCATAAGGAAATATCACTGGTTTAATGAAAAGCCTCTTGCTTTTCTTATAAGTGTTGTTGGCTAGGCTTCAGTGAAAGAGCCAGGGGAGGGTAAGTAGTTTCTACACAATCTTTACTTTAATTCTTTAGTCCAAATCATAAAATCGTTTTGGGGATGTAGTGACGCGCAGGGTACATCGCTTGTATAGCAACACGCAAGTAGCAACATAAATCTAACCAATGAAAACAGTTTAATCGAATAAAACTTTTCGAGTATTTAAAACGTATTTATTTAAGGATGAAAAGCAAAACTTTTACCTAACCTGAACAAAATAATACCATTTTTCCTACCAACCATAAAAATGTAAGCCTTATCAGATGAAAACTAAAATGGACCATACCGATCCAACATCATGGTATCGTTACCAGATTCAGAACAGCCTTATTAGTATCTTTCCACAAAAGCCACGCTCTGTCATGCTTGCTGTCATTGGCTCAATGACCTTGGCAAATCCACCATCAGAAAAACATCAAATATCAGGGAACGTGGTTGACATTTTATAACATTTTTAAAGATATTTTGGTAAGGCAGCTTTATTTTTTTTAATCATCATAGGCACATCTTGAACTAGGCTAACAGAAACGAGTTTTGGTTGAGGTGTAGTAGAACCTCAGAAATGACTCCCCCTACCCCCTACTTAAACGAGTGTTTACACTACACAATTTGTAGCTGTCAGTATCAGTACTACCAAGAATTTATAAATTCTTGGTACTACTAGTTTTTTTCATTAACCTTTCATAAAGCTTTCCCTCCTGGTTCCTTGGCTTCTGTCTTTTTGGTGCTGACTATACATCCCAAGGAATGGAGAAGTTTTTGCAAATCGCACAACCCTACTGAAGAACTCAATGCAGCAAAAAATCAGTCATTCCAGACATTTGTTTAGGCCTGCCTCTTTATTATTATTAAAGGGTTCACAGAAGATCACACACTTTCATCATCAATAAACATACAATAAAGACAAACTACCTTTTACACTCTACAGCAAAACCAATTACTGTGATAAAATGACACACTTCATAATTACTAATAAAATTCTGTTTACGAATGGGTAATTGTAACTGTAAATACAATACATTAGTTCCATGCCTAGTGAACGTAAATGCCACAGTGTCTTTGTCAGGCTACTACATCACTGCTCGCTTCGTCGTGATCGTTCGCCTGCATGTGACGAGGCGGCCGTAGCCTCGATACTTGCAGGGCCGCAACGTTCCTGCAGCAACTTATTAAACTCACCTCACAGCAGATACTAAATGCTTGGGGTTGAATGTCCCTGGATATCATCAGCACAGCCTTCTATCGGCTGTGGTGTTGAATGGCCAGGGATTCGAGGCTTCGCAGATGGACATCACTGTTAGAGTTGCACTTGAATACCCACGGATCATCAAACCCAAGCATTCAGTACCTGCTGAGAGGCAAGTTTAATATGTTGCTGTGGGATGGTTCGAACGTTTGTGTAACAACCTTGCAAGTATCGGAGACTACGGTCTCGCGTAGCAGACAAACGAACACGACGAAGTGAGCGGTAATGCAGTAGCCTGATGAAGACAGTCGTTCTGCGCCTATCAAACTTCAGAAAAACAGGGCTATTGAAATTATGCTAAGACATTAGGTGCATAATATCTTTTTTTTTTAAATCTAAGCGTACAGCATGTAAACATGGACTCAAATTTTCAAAGTAAGCGATGTGCCATTTTAAAATTAAGGATACATACATATAAAGATGCTGCAAGCATATTTCTATGTTTAATAGAATTTTTAGTATTGGGATCGAATCGGTCAAAACTCATATCGGCTGATTCTTAACTTTTCAATCTGGGTGGTAGATCCATTTTCCTATTTTTAACTTAGTTTATACAGTATGACAAAATATAAAGACTATTTAAAAAAAAGGAAGTTGTTTCTCAAGCCTTTTTCTAAAAAAAATCGTGCATGCGGTTTTTTTAATGAACTTTTTCGTAGTAATAAAGCCTGGGTATCTGTATATATAATACGCTATGTGCACTTAGTTGTGATAATATGCACGCAGCAAACTCATCATGCCCAGAGCAAACTCAGGTGTTGGGGCGGGGGATATACAGTGCAGTGAATACAAAAAGCATAGTTTACAAATCACGGGTTGACATTTTTGCCTACCGTAAAATAAAACAGTGGACAGGGGGTTAAAGCCCATGCCCAGAGCTTCAGAAACAACATTTTTTAAACAGCCAGAAACATAAGAAGAGCAGTACTTGTATACATATTGGGAGAAAAAAAAACAAAAAAAGGGGTCTGTAGGGGCTTCACACTGTTATAGAAAAGATATTTTTACAACAGTTTTGATGGCAAAGTATATTTTAACATCGTATACCGAAAGTATTAAAAAAATTTGGCATACATTTGTGCCTACA
>JAHWFP010091659.1:0-33541 GCA_023313725.1 Lithobius niger | reverse complement strand
TACAGCGTTCCTGGTGATATGCATCACTAGTGGCCTGCACTTACCGTGATTTGTTGTGGACGAATCACAGCATTGGGTTGGAGGTGTAAAGTTGCCATCTCTTGCTTGCTGACTTGACCGTAATTACCTAATGACTATAATTAGGGCTAATTACGTCGTTCTATTCGAACGCTTCAAAGATACATTTGCCAAGTGTGGTATGCGGGCCTTTAGCTACAATTCCCACGTGCGAGACACGTGCGTTCCTTTTACCGAAAGTGTTTCCATATTTTGTAGCGAGAACTAGCCCTTATATTGAAGATGGTTTGGCGCGAAGGGAGGTCTTTCCCAACAAGAACGCAACAAGGACAGAACTCTATGCACGAACTGTCTTGTTGGACAATTTCTCGATTCATGTGCGGATTGTTAAATGTTTATTTTTTGTAAATTGCGTTATGTCTAAGGAGAAAGTAAAGAAGTTTAAATTTAACAAGTCTGCAGTGAACCCTTGAAATTACAGATTCCCGCCAAGCTTTTCAGCCGTTTGAAGTCGTGATATCAAACGCCAAGCTCTTTCGCTTATCCCTCCGGCTAAGACTTCAAACGTTAAATGAAATAATTGAAAATTGCGCCGTAAGCAATTTTCATATATTTCATTTAACCTTCGAACGATTACTCGTTGAGATTAGGTTGGTGAAAGAGCCTTGGCGTTTGATATTATGACTTCATACGGCCGAAAAGCTTGGCGGGAATTCTTCACAAGTTTTGTTTTGGGGTCGATATTAATTACCCGGCATATAACGTGACTTATGAAGACCAAAAGAGATGCCACATGTGTTTTCCGTGTTGTTATAAAATTTAATTTAGGATATTTTTGATGACTACTTCGTCTATGATTTCCACCCAGTGCTCTACGAACGAATCCAACACCTACACTTACGAGTACATCTGGATGACTCTGCCACCATGTGCGAGATTTCGTGTACAAATGATAAAAGAAGCGGACGAGTTGCTTCAGAACATGTGAAATTGGCAATAATTGTGTTTTTTTTTTATCTTGTAAGGAAGATCGTAATTTATCACTCAAGCAAAGAAGAACCCCCCCCCCCTCGTGGTGTGGGCAGGCTTTGGTTATTTCTTAAATTCAGGTTCGTTACTGGTCTGTAACAGAGTAGCTTGTTTTTAAATGTTTTTCTGTTTAGCTACTATTTCTCCAGGAACTACGATCTTCGTTGTATGTCGTATCGGCAAAAATAAGGGTAGGCTACTCAGTTCAGTAGTCTGTTGTGGCTGCTGGTTCATTAAAGTAAATAAAAATACCATTTATTTATTTTGTGCTAATTTAACTTGAATCCCACTTGTTAAACTGCATGCCAAGAAAAGTTACGTGGATTCTTTTTTTCGTAAAAGTTGCATCCGGGACGTGATTTTCTGTAAAACCCTTCGAATTTACTTAATGTTTATTAAGGTAAATGTCGGATTCGCTTGGATAAAAATATGTAACATCTGTTGTTGACATGTAACCTTTCACTCGAGAGAAATGCCAATAGGTCGTATTTATAAAAAGAAGTATTACCTTTTACTTGCAAAAAGTGAAGCAATTGCTTCGGACTATATTCATAAAAAAGTGAAGGAAAAGGTTTTGCTTTTAAGCTGAAGTATTTGCTTCAAAGTAAAAGGTTTTACTCGTTTCGTATTCATAAAACGAAGTAGTTGCTTCAGACTTGAAGGAATTGATTTCAGAAAAGTGCATCTAGTCCGGATAAACTTTTTTTGCAAGTTCCTTACTTTTCCCAGTTGAACCATAATTTGCAGTGTGTGTACTAAGTGGTGTATTTGCTATGGGAGCGTTCACAAACTACGTAACACCTTTTTTTTTTTTTTTTTTTTAGCAATTTAAACCCCTCCTCCCCCTTCGTAACACTCGTATTACACTTGGCGTGACCCCCTCCCCACTTGAAAATACGTAACATTTTTGAACCCCCCCCCTCCAAATTTTTTACGAGTTCGTTTTTATAAGGTGTCCTTAGTACCTGGGGGCGTAATGACCAGTGATTTTGAAAAAAAATTGTTAAGTCGTGATCTGAGAAGTCGCTGAATTGTCATCTGCATTCATGGCTTCCAACATAATTTTTTCCCTCGGCAGTAGTCGAACGCGCCTTTTCCCTGTTTTATTTTTATTAGTTTTACGTTTTGTTATTCATCTTTCTCATAAAGGCTTTACTATTCATCTCTTTTCCATAGAGCATCATATATTCATGTATAGTGGTATGTAAAGCGTTATTTTTCCTTGTCTTCGTGTGATTGCGATTTTTCCAGCACCCGGGTGTTCGCGGACCTTGTCCGAATGCTCATTCCGGAGGTGATATCTTCACCTCCATGTACGTTTTCACTTTCACTTACTGACGACATTTCTCCTCTTGTAAGCAACTTCTACAAATACTTTACACTAGGCATATCAACACGTCAATTCAGGTTCACTTCTGTATTTAGTAGGGGAAAGGCGTTGTGTGCAGGCACGTGGGGGACCACGACGGCCGTTGACTGACAGCAGGTGCGTACACTTCTTCGATGCGATCAGTTTTTGACTGAAAGGATTCTGCCTCGACCATCCCGTCCATCAACCAACGGGTCGTCACGGAACGGGACGGATCAGTATACGCGGCTCCTCTAATTTACATGCTTTTAATCCAAACAGAAATTTGATGGCCTGCGATGTGACGTGACGGAACGGAACGGAGTAGCGTGCTACAAGCTTCACGCTGCGCAACCGAAGTTAAGGTTGTAAACCGGAAAATAAAAGATTTCACTAGGTAAAAACGGTAGCAGCTGTAAACAAAAAAAAAAAAAATTGCGCATTTACAGGGCTAAGAAACCGCTTTCACAGCATTGGCTTGATTAGAGACACTATTGTTTTTTTTTCACGTCCAGTGTCCTTTGCAGCTAGCTAAACTACAGATGAGAGCGAATATAGTGCAATGGCTTCCCGTCTGTTACGTTTTTGTAATGTCCAACCCCATTTGTTAACTAAGCTCTGACTGGCTAGTGAGCATATACCGGAAAAATATTCTAAGAAAGCCTCGGCGTGATTGGTCGATAGACTCAAATCGGTACACATCTGATTGGGTACAAAAGTTTCTGGGAGAATCTCACACACACGTTGAAACTGGAAATCAGTAGCTGCATCACATTAAACGACGTGTTAGGACAGATATGTGGTCGAAAGAGGAGACTGCAATGGGGTACCAGTAAAAAAAAAAAACAATCAAGTCATCTTAATTAAAACTCAAGCCTAATCACAGCAAAAAAAAAACAGCTCGGGGTTTTTTGTGTGAATGGTTTATTATTTATTGTTCATTTGCTTTATTTTATTTTATTATTCATTGTGCTTATTTCATAATTTAATTGTTTGTTATTTATTGTTCAGTTGCATTTTATTCTATGTGGTTTATAAGGATAAATTTATTGGGCAATTTATTTAATGACTTTATTTGTTTAAGTTATTGGTTTATTTTGCACTTTGTGAATTGTCCTTGTTCAGTTTAACAGTTAGGTATTATTTGTTTATTTATTTATTTGTTTACAGTTATAAAATTTTATTTATTTATGAATTATTTAGTTTATTGGGAATATTTAATTGTTTGAATTTTTATTTATTTGGTTGTCTGGGTGTTTGACCGTGTTGTACCAGGTGTGCAGGTATTTTGGTGTGTGTGAGGTGCTTGGCTGCTGGGGAGGCTGCTCTGCGTGGTTTGTTGTTGCTTAGCAACAGTGGGAGGAGCCAAGTTTGAATGTGGTAGCAGTTGAGAATGCCTAGTAAGACTGGGCGAAAGCTCCTGGTTTTTTATCTGTTTTTTTTTTTTTGCTGTGGTTTTAATTTCATAATTTCACAGTGAGTGTGGTTAATCAAGTCATCTCATTTCTGTTCAAATTATTGATGATACTCGACGAATAGGTTTTTACCGTTTTCTGCAATGTTGTTTAGCCAAGTAGAAATAATACGAAGCAGGCATGCACCATTCATTAGCCTATACGCTGTGTTCAAATGTAAAACGACGGGTTAAAAATACATTTTTTATTCACTAAACAATTTTAAAGAAAGCGCAGCGTGAGGAAATCTCTTTGAGCTGCGCCAATACATGGTCAAGAAAAAAATATACGCCAGAAAAACAAACTACAAAACCACACATACAAAAAGCTGAAATCTAAAGCCTAGAAGAAGAAGAAAAAAATCATGATCACAAAAATGACAAAAATTAACATAATTCATGAATCCAAAATACAATAATTTCAAACGGATTAAACATTGTGCATTGTGGTACCGTAGCATTGTGGTACCAAGACCCGTACGGGAAAAAACGTGTTTTTGTTCTTTTCCAGTTTTGGTTTCGGTTCAGTTAACCCTCACCTTAAACACAAAATAGGTTTGGGTTGGTTTTCTAATTAAAGCAACTGTTAAAAAAAGTGCAGTGTTACATTAATATATATAAAAAAAAAAAAGCTTCACTACATTGTTCAGCACTTGACTCCTTCCATAAAATTCTGCAGGGTGCAGAGAATCCCCTGCTGAATTCGATCAGCTCTCTCTAAGTCCAAGTAGCAGGACTTCTTTCACTTCAGCAGGAACTGCCTGTATAAATAAATACGCTAGGGAGAAAATGCAACCTTTAGCAGCCAGGGGGCACTAGGGGTTTCCACCTGTGATTTCCTAAATACTCCCATGCTCTACGGCTTTAATACAGTGGACCTAGTTAGGCCTAAATATTGCTTAGTTATTATTAGGACAATGCGAATTGTGGGTTGAATTACTCAAAAACAAGCCAAATCGCACAAATTAAGGTCGAGTGGAACGATAGTATACGGGAAGGTTGGTCCTTGCCTAGTTCATCAGTCGTCTATCCGCCACAATTTCGTGCAACGTCACTGGCTCCACGTCTGGTTTGGCTTGTGCGCATGTGCGTAAGCTATCGAGCTGCATTGTGACGTCAGTAGCACCAGCAAAATCAACAGCCAATGGAAAAGCATTATGCAAAAATCTCGGAAGAGACCCCCCCCTCCCTGGCACAAATATAGGCCTAGTTGCAAGTGGCGCCACCCTGTAGAGTGGCAGCATACTACTGCTGTCATCCCAAATGCCAAATGAGATTGAGGTTGCATGCAGCGAGGAACGCAGCTTCAATCTCGGTTGGTCTTGGTCCTCACTTTGTAGAGACAAATCGTCAGAATTTTGTTGGGGAGGCACACAATTAAACTGAAATTCAAAATAGGGGACAATAATCAGCTAAGGGGTATAGGTACGGGGAGGATGTGCTTTAAGTTTCTCGGACTCCGTAAAACAACTCAATTTTGGAATTTTAGTACCTCTGACACGTTAAAAAGCAAATTTTCCGAGATATCGTTTTGCTTCTACCACTAAGATCAAATTTTCAGTGCAGTAAAATGACCTTATTTGGCTATTTTACCAAATTTTATTCTTAATTTCTAGGCAGGGGGAAAGCCGCTTGTCCTCTCTCCTCCCCCCTCCTTGGTTGGGCCACTCTTATTCTATCCCCATCCATCTCGATACAACAGGGGAAAAAAAATTGTAGTTTCTTTAGTTTCCGTTTCTTCTCCTTTGATCATTTCGTGTTTTCCACGTGTTCTTTCCTCCTGTCATAGTATGTGACGTAATAGCTCCAATAGACAATGTTGAAGAGGAAGAAGAAAAGTGGGAATAAAACCCGGGATATCCTGTCCATAGTCGTTCCGTCTTTGTAGTTGCTAGGTTTTCCTCTACAGGTTGTTATTTTCTCTGCGGGAAGAAATTTGTAACGCTTGCACGGCAGTGGGCTTATCTGAAATGGTTGCATAAAAAAATTAATGACGTCAGTGAAGTTATGATTTATTATTATCGTATATTAAGAATATTTTTTGGTAAACCTTATGTTGAGAGCCTAAAGTCAACAGTAAGGGCGCGATTACGCAACAATACTCCATGTAAATTTTCTAGTTCACTAGCTCTTACTTAGTTAAAGGGATATACCTCCCACCACCATTTTTCTCGATCCTACACATCAAGTACGGCCCCAAAGGTCTATTTACTTACCGTTAGTCTTTCTCTTGCTAAAAAGCTGTTTTAAAATGTGGCGTCTAGGAGATTTTCTGTTGAATATTACTAACTTTATTTACGTTCGTCCCGAACATAAATTATGCATCGGTTACCTACAATGACCTTCGAAGTTTTATCTGTGTGTGCGCAGTATTAATTTTAATCGTTTACTAGTAATTACTGTGAGATTAAAAATATAGAAGACTAATGCAGTAAAATTTAAAATTAATTATTCCAATAGATCGCCGAAGCAAAATTATAAGACACTGGTCTAGAAAATTATAAATTGTGATTTTAAAATACAGGATTCATTCCGGTTTTTGATGACACGATCAATGGGTTCACGCTGGCTGGACTATTAGGCGCAATGCCAAATGAGACAGTAGCTACGTTTTTCGCTGCGAGGAACGAAGCTACCGTCTCAGTTGACCTTAGCTGTGGCAAATACGCGGATGTGATCGCCGCGTGGTTGTTGTGAGGCAGGCGGAAGGTTATAAGGCAGGCGGTATGTTGCTTTAAAGCGGCACTAACACCGATTGAAAGTCTTCAGAATCTGGCAAAATCTAGCGTTATCGACTACTACCTAGCACTTGCTTGCATCAAGCGAAGGAATGCATTGCACAACGCTATTTCTACTAACGAAACGAACAAGCCATGAGTTTCCTTTAAGTGAAAATGCGTTTCGTCATCGTGCACCGGGGAGCACTCTGTAAAGGTTATCATCTGCCACAATATCACAATATCACTGCCGCCACGGTATTTTCGTACGATTTTCAATATCGGTGATGGTGTCACTTTAACACTAAATTCGCTGGTTACTGCTCGCCTTTAACGGCGCGTGTGGCTTTGATGTTGTATATGCGTCGCAACCATGGCAGTGATACTGGGAGAGCGATTCTCTCCTCGTGGCTCACGACGTGAACTGCGATGCACGTGGCAGGACGGCGTCGATTTATGACAACAAGAGAACAATTCCTAGCGTAGTACAAACGTTGCGAGTTTAATTTCAGATTTCAACGTTGGAATTGTACCACCCCAGCAATGTTATGTCGATGATGTCATTTGTGAAATCTGCCAAGCTCAAGAAACCATATGACGTCAAATTGTAATGACCCATTGTCACTTCAAAATAATTAATATTCACTGTTAATTGACATGATGCTATTATATTAATTGTTGTAACAATGTATGGCTGTGAATTGTCTGTAATTAATGTTATACGTCAATTGTAACGGCTCGAGCTCGCTTGGTCTTCTGATTTGATTTGATTTTATTTTATTGAGTACTATGCGGCCTGTAAGCCATACACTCATGATAAAACTACCCTACTCTAACTTAAACCTAAACCATAATCGGACATTGTAAATCTCTTAAGTCTCCATGAAAAAACCTCCTCGTAAAATTTCTTCATAAGTGGTGCCGAAAGGAGGAAGGGGAGGGGGTCCCTTCCCTGGGGAAAGTCACTTGCTATACAATACATTGTCATTACCTTCAAATCAAACATGAATGCAGCTACGAGTGACGACAAACACTGTGTAGCCAACAAAGGGGAGCAAAGAGCAAAACTATCTCAGTCTAAAATTCAAACCAACCCGTTGCTCTACAGAACCCTAGCACTTTACGGAACAATAACCGATTACCCTGCACATGCGGGGGAATCCCCAGGATCACCACCAGGGAGTCGAGCCCATCAAACTGACCGTTACACCGCTGTGCCACCCAGAGCGGACAAACACACAGGAAATGTGACACTGTCTCCTCAGAGGTACCACACCTGCACATCGGAGTCCTCGCCCAACCAATCCGAAAGAGATGGGCCCGAAGCTGAACATGACCGGTGCGCAGTCTAGACAGCAGGCCCGCCTCTTTACGAGACAAACTGTCAAGAGCGCTAGGCTGCGTGACAGAGGGATGAATACCAAAAAGCGCTCTACCATTGGGTCCCCCAACCTAGCGCTCCTGCCAGACCCTTTTGGACCACCTAGAATAAGCAGGCCGAAGATTCCTTGGGCCGACCGCGAATTCTACCGCAGGGGTCAGCGGTTGACAGCCCTTCTTCGCCAATTCGTCAGCCAACTCGTTTCCGAAGTCTCCACAGTGAGCCCGGGTCCACTCAATCTGAACATCTGTACCTACTTGACGTGCCGAAAACAGTTTCCACCCAATCTCTAGAGTCAGAGGGTTGGTTGCATCCAGAGAAGCGAAACACTGTCGGAGGAAGCCATCACCCGCCAGAGAATCAGTAATGACGCAAAAGCTCGGTAGGTGTAAATCCATACCCACCTCCAACGCGATCGCTATAGCTACCAACTCTCCCACGAAAGCCGAAGGCACAGACGTGAGATGGTAGCTGCGTTCAAGCCGAATGCTGGGAACACAAACTCCTATCCCACCCATTTCCTTATCAACACAGAAGGACGCATCGCAGTATATCCGGACACTGTCCGGACAGATTCTGCGGCCCAGACAAGACTGAAGGGTGACATTACACCACACCCAAGGGGGAGGGGCGGAGGCAAACTGACCCTCGGAAAATTGGCCAATTCCGGGGCAACAAGGAGGAATGCCCCTAAGCACCTAGCAAATCCCGAGCTCTCTGTGCCAAAGTCATGTAGTCTAGTATAATTCGAGCAAGGGGATCATTACGACCCCTCGCAACAGCCCGTTGACAGAGCCTAATTAGTAGCTCCTTGGCCCTAATATCAATGGGCATGTCACCAGTTTCCACAAGCAACGCCAAACCCGGGGTCGAAGGCAAACAGCCGGACACAACTCTCAGGCAACTGTTCAAAGCAACTTGGATGCTTTTCATTGCACGTTTTGAGGTCAGAAGGACCGGAACATGGAAGTCAGCACACGCTCTGATGTACGATTTATACAACGTGTTGATCGTGGCACGCTTCACGACTGATTTATTACAGGCAACCAGTTTCAAGATATTCAGCCTTGACATAACGGTGTCCCTAACAACGGCCGCATCCACCAACCAGTCCAGTCGTGGGTCAAGGCGGAAACCAAGGTACCTAACCTTGTCCGTCAACTCAACCTTCGTTCCATCCACCATGATTGAACCTGTGAGCATAGGGCCACGACTGAAGATCATGAGCTCAGTCTTGGCGCTAGACAACAAAAGACCTCTTGCTGCCAAGAGTTGGGAACCATAGGCGATAGCAGATTCCAAGGCACCTAGGAGGGTAGGGAGATCTCTCCCGGTCAGCCAAACTGCTACGTCATCAGCATACGCAACCACACTAACGGTAGAGCTCATCTCCACCAAAACTGCATTGATTGCAACTGCAAACAGAGCCGGGCTAAGACAACTACCTTGCGGGAGACCCCTGTCGGTAGACTGTACTCCCGACCAAGAACCATCCACTCTGGTCGCAAATTGCCGCGCACCAAGAAGGGCCATTAAGGTCTGCCGAAGGTCCACACTGATACCCAGGCCATGCAAAGAATGATCCAGCCAAGCCACGTCGACCATGTCGTATGCTGCTTTAATATCCAGGAAAACCACGACTGCAATGCAGTCGTTTACCCAGGCCTCCCTAATGCCAGACTCGAGATACAACATCGCATCCTGAGCTCCTCTATGCTTCCGGAAGCCAAATTGGGCTCCAAAAAGCTTGTCAGAGTCTTCCAATTCACACACAACCCTGTTAATGAGAATTCTCTCATAGACTTTCCGTGGGCAAGAGAGAAGGGCAATTGGCCTGTAGCTCGTGACCGCAGACCGCACCTTTTCCCTGCCCAACACCGGGGTGAGAATCGAAAATAACCAAGATTGGGGCACTGGAGCTCCATTCAAGAGACTCTGATAATACTCTAGCAAGTCAGAGCGGCCTGCCTCATCCAGACTTTGCAGGTCATCATAGGTAATGCCATCTATTCCCGCAGCACTACCTGGCTTACAGGCCTGCAAGGCTGCCGAGAGTTCAAGCAGGCTCAATGGCACCTGGCGTGGCGCAGAAACAGAAATGGAAACGGTAACCGTGGGGGGAGGGGGACCCTTTGGCGTCCCATAAACCGATGCGAAATTATTATTAAAAGCATTCGCTAGACTGGCTCCACGCAGGACATTCCCAGTCTGGTCAAATGCCCATGTCACAGCAGGACTGGAGTCTTGAGGGCGAACCAAAGCCCAGACCTTCGAGATAGGCAAACCCTGCGAGACCCGCTCACACAATCTATGCCCAAAGTTAGCATTTTCCCTACGCAAAATAAACCTCGTTTCTTGGACTACCCCAATATACTCATACCACCTGGCATCACAGCGATACCTCATATACCGCTGCCAAGCCTTACGCCTATCACAGATAGCCATTCTACACGCAGAGGTCCACCAGACTGGGTTTTGTCGTTTTACAGAGGACCTTTTATGCACCCGACGCTTTCCCCGAAGCCACTTTCTAATCCACACAGCGAAAGAACCTGAGTCAATTTGTGGATATCTGCTGGGCAGATGTCTTGGCTGGGTCATGGGGGCATGAGCTCTACTGGACAATGCCACAGGGAAGTGGTCACTGCCTCTGAGATCAGACGAGACCATGAACGAAAACTGCGATGCCAAGTCTGAGGAACATAGGAAAAGATCCAGCACGGATTCTTGCACAAGAGAACCGTACTGCCTTACGAAAGGAATAGAACCGTTTTGGATAACCTCCAAGTTGAGATGATCCAAAGAACCTGCAATAATTCTTCCCCTGGTGTCACAGCGAGTACTCCCCCAGAGCGTGTGGTGCGGATTGAAGTCTCCTCCCAGAATCAACGGACCAGGGAGAGAGTTAACCCACGCCACCCACTCTGGCTCAGAAAACCGCCCAACTACATGGACAGCCCCTAGCGTGATCCATTGGGTTTCCCACCAAACTTGAATAAGACAAGCATCAATACCTCTACACAACGGATAGGGGATGATAGAGAAGGGGATTGAATCTCTGAAAAATACACGAATCCCTGACATGCCTGGCCCAGCAATACCATGAAAGCCCTTAATTGCTGGGATATAACCGTACAGGAATTTAGCTTCTACTATTCCTAAAATATCTACATCACAGCACAACTTCTCCACATCCTCAATTTTGCTATTTGCTCCCCTCGCGTTCCACACACAAAACTTGAACGTACTTTGTGGTAGGGGACCGAAGTTACAAATTACAAATCACAAATTCACAAATTCACTTGCAACAATTCACCACTTCCATCAGAATCACTGCTTTCCTCCACCATAGTATCACTAGATGCACCACAGAGCGATTCAGACGAAGCAACCATTTCCTCGCTCTCATCTGCCCAATTTGTTATTGGTCGCAACTCATGAGCCGATAGCAAATTATCAGTAGACACAGCACCGACACTAGTTGCGGAGATTGCTAACAACGCGTCTACTGCGGGAATAACATGGGAATTGCCTGCGCACGACTCTGCCTTGGATGTTGAACAATCTAAAGGGACACTCAGTTCACCATGAGCCGGAGACGTCGGGAGAGTAGTGGAGATACCAGACCTATTTCTTCTGGCTCTTCAGCAGCCGATAGCACAGAAAATCGGTTATTACTGTCTGTGGCGACTACCTTCGGTTGTGGGGACGAACTGGCACCAGCAGACTTTCGACGTTTTGATGCACGTACACGTGACCACTGTTCTGCTGGATAGTCCCTGACTTGATCACCTTTGACCGGCAGTTCTGTCTCACTACGAATGGATTTAATCCGCTCCGGAGGAGGGGCAAGATGTACGCAAGGGGCATTCTTTGGCATCGCTGTACGACAGGTGCGGCAGTACAGATTGGGGCAATATTTTCTGATGTGCCCACGCTGGGAACATTTTAAGCATTGTGGCGGTCTGTTGCTGACAACCAACAAGGACGACACACCCCTTATACCTACTTGTTCTGGAATATCGTCAACAAAAACCGACTCTCTAAGCCGTAGCACAATTGAAATAATGCCGTTACGGCAATGCTTCAAGTCTTCATCTGCATGCATTTCATGAACCAAACTGATTACTTCTCCATAGTTCATAAAGGCCCTCCTGATATCTACGTCAGCAACGTCCAAGGGAAGCCAGTGTATCTTGATGTGGAGAGTCCTGTCTTCTAGGTCATGAATAGTCGCCAGCCTGTCACCTAACCTAAGTTCACCCATATTCTTCACGCTTCGTTTTGCATCTGGATCAGCAAATGAAATGTGGAAAACGTTGTTAGCTCTAAGCCAAGCAATACCTGTCATCCGTTTCAGGTCTACCACGGCCGCCAAAGCTTTTTTGATGTCTGCGGTGAAGTACGGACATCCCGCTCTGTCCGCAATGACGATTAGGGACTTCTGCATTGTGAGATTAGCCAAACTGCCTTTGTACAGAGACTTCAACCAGTTCAAGTTTCTCACGCTCACCTCTTGTCTACCTTCCTCACAAATCATTCGTGAGTTATGTCCGTTGACTGCTGCTTCAGCGTACGTGACCTGTTGGCCATCTCCTTCAACCACTTCAGAGCCTTCCATGAAATTCCCCACATTTTCCACTGGCAGTCTAGAGTATACGCCCTCCGAAACAAACCCACGCAATCCACTGTTGCATTTGACATTGTTCACTTTATTCCCATTGTTCAAAATATTCTGCTCTTGAATCCCTAAGCCTTGTCCAGTATCGGCTAATTTCCCTCCCACCACGCCATATAAATTCAAGTCCAATTCGTCGATGCCTACCTCAGCAGCAAACTTCTGCACTTCAGTCATCTTCTCGTCCGTTACCAGCCCCATGTCAATCTCACGTTGGTTCAGTATACCCTTTTGTTTTAAGTCCAACATGAAGCGCTTCTTCTGTCGGATGCTCCCAACAATTAGGTATTAACCTTAAATTCATTCCGCCTCCAACTCTCCACTAGCCATATTCCACCAATTTAGGTTAATTTGGAATTCCCGTAACCCTTTGATAAGCACCACGACACGTTTTCAAGCAAGTCCCTTAACTGTGGGGTTGGCACTTGGGAAGCTGTCACACGTGCTAAAAACCCCTACACAAAATGGGGACTGATTTCTGAATTCCAGCACTTGGCAGTTTGTTTTCGATTCGACAAACCCAAAATGGGTTCGACAAATAAAACACTACCCAAACTGGAGATAAAAGTAATTTTTGAACATCAAAAATTACACTTCCAGCAGTTAGTAATTTTTCTAAAAATATCTCAGCTTCAGGACCGTCCCTTCCCCCCACACACCCATCATGTGTGTTTATAAGGTTTTGAGGCTCTCAGTATGAATACTACCTAGAACCTATATAGTAATTTTGTCAATAAACTTTCCAGAAAAACCTAACTCCGGAATCCTTGGCTTCTTCCCTTTTCAGGTGCTGAATACGTTATCAGCGTGGACATACAAGCAAAGCTTGCGTTCATTTATCTTACGGTATGAAACTCGATACAGAATGGGTTTAAGGAACTTATTTTAAATGTTATGTTTTACAGAACATTTTTAAAAGGTCGTATCCTTCCTTTCACTATTTTCGTGCATCCTGCGAGAAATAGCTTTTGCAACATTTATATAAACCATGCGCAATGCCTGTTTGCGTGACGTCACCATGAGTTAGCCAACGACGAACGAGAACAACGGCTGTTTGGCCGTCTGATTGGACTAGCCCAGTCACGTGATATGCACGTCACAGCAAACAGCCATAGCGCGTGGTATAGGTTAGAGTGAATGTTGCAGAACCGTTTCTCACGAGGGAAAAAAATAGGAAAATGAATAAACGCTGCTGCAACATTAACAAAATGTTGCAATACTGAGACATACAGGACCAGGAAAGCCCAGGGCTGGATTAAGGGTTGTGCTTTGGGTGCTGAAAGCACCGGGCCACAGGCCAAAAAGGGGCCTCTAGGGTGCATCACGGTCACGGGAAAAATAAATAAGGTCACTACTGATTTAAATAAACAGAAAATTACTTTTACTGAAAAGTTGTTTCAAACAAAGTTCAATTTCTAAAAAAAGTATTGTTTTTTTTTGCGGGAACTTTGGGGGGGGGGGTTGCACAACAAATCGTAAGCACCAGGCCTCTACGTGGCTTAACGCAGCACTGGGAAAGCCCACCTATAGGCAAGTACATTAATTTTAACTCAACCTTTTCCTTTCGTCAAAAGCGAGGCTTGTTGTCCGTAAAAGTAGTGATGAATTTGTTGGCACAAATTTGGTCACAGGTAATCACCTGCAGGATCAACACTAGTAGGCATACGAAAAGCCTAATTTTTTCTTGGGGGGGGGGGTGATATTTTTTTGGAGCCTGTGGTCAAAACTTTTCAGGGCGTGGTTCATCAAATAATTGGTGGTCGCATTTTCATTTCCTCTGTGGCATGCCACCCAGCCGTAAATAATAACCGGGATCAATATTGATCTTTTAAAATTTATTGAATGCGCAAATTATGTAGTAAACGGGCTGATCTCTGTATATTTCTTAAACGGCCTGTTACTGCGTACAGGAATGCATCACAAACAGCCTACCCTCAAGGACCTGATTAAGCGGTTCACCCCCCTTCTGCCATCCTTCTCCACTCCTGTGGTAAATTTTTATTTAATTATTATTATTATTATTTATAAACCGCAAGTTCGGCTCCCAGATCGGGTCCGTTTTCAAGTAAAGCTAACGAACTGAAGCATCAGCTTAAACCATACAGTCAGTTGTAAAACGAAAACGTACAAACTCAAATCTAAACAGTTGTCAATGTTACGAAATTTAAAAAAGTTGTGATGCAGTGTCATGTAGTAGCACACTAGTAACCCCAAAAATTAGATTTTTGAATTCTTTCGTTAAATTGCATAAAATGTTTTAGGCAACGTATTGAACCAAAGCCCACTGAATTGAAAGAAGGCCATCTCACCACCGCATGAAACAAAAATTAAATTATTAAAGTATGGAAGGCAAAACGGATTAGAATAGGGCCACTAAGAGAATGACTTGATGTTATCATCGATTGTTCAAGTCGTGACCTCGCTCGCCTGTTTTAGGTGCATGCAAGGTGCACTCTTGGCCATTCATTATCCGTTACCAAGGATTCTTCCATGGTTTGGCAGCACTACGTATACGATCTGATCGAGGTCGTCCGTGCATTAGCAATAAATTCAATGGAATGATCGTTTTGAGACGTTGTTATGGCTACGTCAACACATAAAATAATTTTAGCAGGAAAGAAAGATAATTTGTGGTTCCTCTCATAACATAGTGAAGTAAGAAAATGTTTGTTCCACTAGAAGTACTTTAAAAACTATTTAAAAACAAGGTTCGTTACTGAAAATATAAACGTCGCTGGCGCTTAAAGCATTACTCATCCTCCCGTAATGGTAACAACAAGTAACGCAGGCAAGCCATCCAAATTCAGCTGCCCAAAATTCAAACAAACAAAATAATAGTGAAATCTCGAGTGACATATTACATTAAATCTCTTTATTTTTTTTTATTAATTTAAGGTAAAGTAAAATTAGACAAATGAAGAATAAGAAGACGAGCTCTACGTGTGTAAAATAAGCATACTACCTAACACTAAAAACTGCTGGACTGAGTACGGGAACTGTTAAATCGACAGTAACCGTCTCGTGGCTTCGGCAGTGTTCTATTACTTTCGATATGGGTAGATAACAAAAGCCTGGCAAGGCGGAAACAGTTGACAATAAATGTACACGTGTTACCTTGAAATGTGTGTAAATCCTGGATAAACGGGAAAAACAAATACATTGATAGTGGTTGCCAAACTCGCTCGTTGACCTGTCGTTTGTTTACATACGTAGAACAAAGTGGAGCTGCAAATCAACATTTGTTTTGTCCACTCCCGATCATTTTGGAAGATTTCTTATATCCAGACGTTAACTCTGTAGTGTTGCACGAATCTTCTTTCAATGATTTGTTCTGTTGACAAACATTTTGAATCGTAGCACGAAACAAGGAATCGGTGCATCGTTTTCCTTATCACCGTCCCTTACTTTACTACCGATTACTAGCATAAAAAATGGAAAACTAGGTTGCGCCTCCCCCCTCCCCTCCCCCACTAATCCTCATACCAATTTGTCAATTTAGCTTGTAATACAGTACATTGTAATCAGCAGCTGGGAAATAACATAAATAAGAGCACAATGGATTTTTATTTTTATTTTCATTTACCAAGACTTCTAACAAAACGGCATCCGTGTTCCAGCAAACCCCAAGCATTCCTTTGCCTCTGCCGACACTTTCTTAACACTAGGGAGTTTTTTTATTTGTACGCATGTCTACAATAATACGTCGTATTATTGACGTGTCGAAAAAATTGATCTGCGAAATGGGTGATAGACGCGTCCTTTTTTTTCCCCCCGGCGTCTGTACATCACTTACCCGGAAAAGCAATAGGCTTACGCAACTTGCATGAGACGTGTAGCAAAACGTCACGACACTCCAATAACAGTCACTGCACACTTTCTGGAATGTGTGGTAATTCTATGCTCTCCAAATTCACTCACCCTAGATACTAGACGACGTTTTAAACATCTCCCGAGCTTGACTGCGTTAAGTTTTACTGCGCTTCGCTTACAAAGTCGAATTCGACGCCATGTCTTGGCTCGAGTGAACTCGCTGTTGGCAAAGCGCACCTATCCTACTGGCAAAAACGCTCGATATTAGACGAACGCCGAGTCATTCTTTCAGTGGCCGGAATCGAGTGATGTAAGCGTGACATACACTATAGGCTTTTAGCGTAGTGCTCCAAGTGCTGTACCACTAAAGGGAAAGGATACGCACGGGTAGCGTCGGAGAGATGGCATCCATGCCTACTAGATTATGTTTTGCCATTTTAACCATTTTGTGAGTTACAATTTCAATAAAGGATGCTATTTTAAGTTTCATAACTTCGAAATGTTGGCTGTTTTTTAATGACAGTGTGATATCTTTGTATTTTTAGTAACACGTGCCTGGGGCCATTTGCCAATATGGCGTTTAATTCCGTGACATTCACTCACTGGATTGTTAAATGGAATCATTCGATAATCCAAACCAGGAAAACTCGTGACTGTTGAAGACAGTTTGGCTCCCCACTTGACGTCACGCTTGCGCAGTGAAGTTGAATCAGCCAATCATTACCTTCCAAAACTACAGTCAAGACTCCGCAAGCTCACCAGAGTGTCCCAAAGAGCGAAAGAGAGGCTACTATAATTTACCCAAACGCGTAGCCAGGAGAGATGGTGGCAGCGGGTAGTCAATTTTTGAGCATGCTCGATGCAAGAGCCTTTGCCGGAAGCAGTTTCTCCCTCATCTGCGAGGTAAGAGTCTTTCCGGAACCATTTTTTTCCAGCATGCATGCTGGATGGAAGAGGAATCATTGACATCATGTCAAGCCAGACTTAGCATTATCGTATTACGAGCCAGACTGTCTCCAACAGCCCCGATTTTCCCTGTCTTGGATTGGCAGCTTTGGGGAAGGTAGACTAATGATAAACTTACCCGATTAGGTTTTAAGTCTGCAGCTGGAGAAATCTTCGCAACCCGCCACACATAATACGCCACGGCAAATTCACAAAGTGACGCCGAAACCAGGAATATGCAAGTGAATATCCAGACATCAATGGCTTTGACGTAAGCAACAGGAGGGAGATCTTTCTGCGCTTGGTCTAGCCTGGTGGCGAGGGTTAGTAGGGAAGTGAGGCCAAGAGCCACTCGTGCAGGCGCCATATCCGCCGGAAGCCAGAAGGAAATCCAGGAGAGGATAACGATAAACGAAGTTGGGGCGTATGACGTCATCAAATGGTTTGCTATCAGATGTTCAAGTTGAATCACGAGTTGCAGACACGAGTAACCTATAGATGAAAAACCAATTGTGAGGTTTACCAAACCTAATTTTTGTTTGTCATCTAGGTGAAAACAATGAGAACTTTCCTTAACTAATCAGACAGATCAGACGCCGAGCTGACTCGATTACGTCGCTTCCATCAAAACTGACGCCACACTTCAGTCTTTTCGGAATGGAATCGATACTTCAGCGTCCGCATGAGTGTATGTTCACCATAATTCTTGATTTATCAAGGATATTACTAAGGAGTTTTTGCAGTAAATGCAAGCCGATAAATGTGTTTTATAGTAGAGTGAGTCATATTACCTATGGTTATGTTCTGTAATTCGACATCACCATCATCCGTTAAATATGTTTACGTAAATAATCGTAGAAATACTGTACATCCGCTATCTTTACTTGGTGGATTCAGTTAAAAAACTGCCTAAAAGAGCCGATGAGTCCAATAGGTAGCGCGACGAGGTGGACCACTTACAAGCTGTCCTATCTCTGTTGGAAGGGCAGCGACAAAGCCCTCCACCGGTAAAGTCCCCTATGACGAGCTGGGCCACTGTTATTCTAGGCCATCCCTGGAACGCTCCCGTCAAGTTTGACCACCGACAGGCTACGCCACTTTTAGATAATAGTGTAGAATGTCGTGACCTCACCCGACATTTAGACCCGTTTTCGTTCTTGATCCACTCCTGTCAGCGTGACAAGCTATGCCACGTTCAGAAAATGAGACAGAATGTCGGTATCATCCCCGATATTCAGAACCACCTGATTCATTTTGATTTCTGATGTTATAATGTATAGCCACAGTGAGCGTGCTAGTACAAGCGAGCTAAGCACGTTTCGTAGCCTATCACGAACGGTCCACCGCCGAAAAGCTATGCCGGTTTTAAAAAATGGCATAGAATGTCGGCAGCACTCCTCTCGTTCAGACCTGTTTTGAATTATAATAACAATAATAATAATAAGTTTACCTAAATACACAAATGTATTAGGATGGAAGTAAAAGGACCAGGAACCCAGCCACTTAAATTACACCATAAATTACACCGTACAGCAATGGCATCGCCACAATACCGAATACAAAAAATCAACAACTATCCTGGACGACTGTGGGAGAGCTAACTAATTAGACTGAACACATTCTTCTAAGGGAAGCTGGGGAACTTTGGGGTTAAGTTAGGGTTAAGAGGCTTAATAAAAAGGCTTACTTTAGGTTGGGGGAAAATAGCCTAACCAAAATTGGGCCTACTAGAGGCCTAATAGCCAAAAATCCCCCTAACTAGTAGACCTAGTAGGGGTGGAGGGAGGACCAGCCAGTTGGCTGGCCCGAAGGTTTTTTGATTTTCCATGCTGGCCCCCTTGCTTAAATACGTTTTGGTAACCCCTGACAACCGCAAAATGGCCAGGTTATTATGGGTAATAGAAAGTTCTAGAAGGTTCTAGAGGCAGGAACCGGAAATATAATTACAAGGCATAGATAATGTCCACCTATGTAAGATTAGACACACAAGACAAGATTGGCCATTGGCCCCAGCAAACATGCAAGTAAACAAGATTTGCGACAGAAGTCCCGTCAGAAAAAAAAAGAAAATTACAAATATTTATATTTATCTGCAGCACAATGCTTAGCTAGCCTATTTTTAAAAATTACTAAATTATCGGATTCGACGATCTTAGGTGCGAGTTTATTCCATGCCCGCCCAGCACGCAACAAGAAAAATTGATGCCTACAATTCAAAGAGGCTTTCTTCCAGTCAAAACGCCACCGATGGCCACGATTGCGCATGTTAGGTTTCGTGGTAATCAAAGGCGGTCCCTCCCCCTGATACGGGCACTCGCGAACAAGCCTGTAGCAGGTATGAAGATCGACAAGATTGCGTCAAAGTTGGAGACTCTCCAAAGATAAGTACTCCAACCCCTCAGCATATGACCTGTCCCGCATGATTGGAATTACCTAGCAAAATTGCCCCTCTCTCCTTCTGGTGCCATAGCTTCGGCTGGGAGCGCTGCAAACATGCAGCATGCCAGGCAGAAGCCGTGTAAATTTATGCTGAACATTTCAATCTTCCTGATATCTTAAACCAAGTAAGGAGACCAAACAGCTGAGTTGTACTCAACAATAGGCCATACGTAGGTCTTAAAAACGTAAGTAAGGATAAGTTCATCACAATAGGAAAAACATTTGCAGACAGCGTAGGCCCGCTGAGGTTCACGGGCTGCAACAGTAGCACAATGATTAAAAAAACTAAGGTTATCCAATACAAGGATACCAAGGGTACATTTGTCAGGCGCCAAAGGCAGCTGCCATTGACCGACCATTGGTGGATGGCATCCAGGGCAGACTGGAGAGAATGTGAATGCTCTTTACAAGCAATGAGGCGTGAGAGCTTAGAATCATCAGCAAACAAATGAATGAAGCAGTCAACAACCTCCTTCCGTGAGGTATCAATGAAAATAACAAATAGTAATGGGCCCAGAACGCTACCCTGTGGCACACCACTAATCACATTAATTGGCTTGGATAAAACATTGTCAACCTGAACTCGCTGTGTTCTACCACTCAGAAAACTGTGAATTCATTCAAGGATGTGGCCACAGACACCCACACTCTGGAGTCGAAATAACAATTTATGGTGTGACACCCGGCCAAAAGCACGTGCAAAGTCCAGATAAATAACGTGGAAGGGGGTATTCACGTCAGCTGCCTGGGTCCAGTAATCTAGGCAGCTCAATAATTGAAAAACAGAGGACCTGCCAGCCAAAAAACCAAACTAGTTATGAAAAACATCGTGATTGGTAAAATAATCTTTAAGTGCCTTACTCAATATACGTTCAAGAAGCTTACATACAATACAAGTAAGAGAAATAGATCTGTAATTACAAACGTTACTAGCATCCCCCTTTTTTAAGATTGAGGTCACCACAGCAGTCAACCAATCCCGTAACAACCTACCCTCGCTAATATTAAAAATGACGGAAAGCGGGTAAGTAATAACGTTAGCTAGCTTAACATAGATCATTGCTGGCAAGTTGTCTGGCCCCGGTGCACTCTGTGGATTTAGAGTTTTAATCGCAGCAAGAACATCGACGGTAAGTACATGCAAATTTGTGAAGGCTGGTGTCGATATTTCCGCACCACCAGGTCTAACTCCATTGTCCCTAGTAAATACTGAGCCAAAGTATTTGTTAAAGAGCTCAGCTCTATCTTCTGGATCAGTAATCAATTCAGTGCCATAATCTGCACGTAACGGAGGAAGAACTTCACGTGGATTTAAATTTTTCTGATATATCTGTGGAGAACAGTTTGATCTTTGGCAGCAATTCCTCTGAGTTCCTGTTCCCGGTCAATCCTTTTTGCTACCTGACGATAAAACAACGCACAGCTTTTATAGGATGCCAGTGACAAATCATCCATATTTTTCCTGGCAAGGCACCAGGCCTTCTTTTATTTTCTGTTAGCAATTTTTAATTCTTTTGACCTATGACGAGTGTTTCCCTTTGTGGGCAAGACAGTCCTCAATGGGACAGTAAGATCCAAATAACCATTCAATTTGTTTTTAAAAACTTCCCACATTTCATTTACATCCTTATAGCTAAAAAATTCTGAATTCCAGGACAAATCCTCCAAACGGACAGCCGCCGTCTCATAGTCAGCACTGGGACGAAAACGTTTAGTTACAGACCCATGGACACAAGCAATGCCGTTAATCCTAAATCCGATACCAACATGAGGTGGGTCATCACTTAGTGAGAAGGGAGGTCACAACTCAGGTCACAGGAGACACCTGGGGCATTACAAAAGACCAGATCAAGATAATTTTTGCCCTTAGTAGGAAATTCAACAAGCTGCACGAACCCATTATTATTAAGAGTGAAAGTTAAAAAAATCATCTGCTAATTGAGTGGTAGTTGAAAAATTGATCCAGTCAATGATCGGCTCAAGTCCCCCAGCAGCACAATAGGGTAGTCTACTGAAACCATGGATTCAAGATGTTCAATTAGTAATCTACTTTTTTCACTACTTTTAGAATCTACGGGAGGGTGGTAGACCAAAATAATGCGCAATCGTCTGTGGCCCTGATGCAGATCAACTGCAAGAACCTCTGTGCCACTCAAATCTACTGGCAGAGTACGGCCCAAGTTGGCGGGCAAACCAGCAGGCAACAACATACATACCCCACCACCTCTACTCTCTCGATCTTGTCTAAAAATCTGATAGCCAGCTGGACAAAGATGAGAGTTCGAGATCTCCACATCAGTCGAGGTCTCCGTGAGGAAAACACACTGCACATCAACAGGACTAGCTACAGCAAAAAGTAGATCTAGCTTGTTAACCACACTTCGTGCATTAAAAAGTCTACAAACGAACCCAGTACTGCAACCAGCAGTAGCAAATGACTGCTTGGGCCCCACAAAAACAGGAGCTACAACTGTGCTTAAAGGCTGCCTGTTACTAGAATTTAGTTTCCCTGATGCAAAGCATTGTACACCAAAGAACCCAGCAATCCCTTCCCTATCGATGTTAAATGCACCCCATCATTTGCAAAACGTCGAATATCATTCATTACAAAATCCCACACGGGCACAAAAACAATATCACTAGCACCACACCACCCTGAGAGCAATTCACCACACCTCCTAGTTTCTTGTTGATTCATATTGTTACCTCTCCTGGGTAGTGGTGAGATAATAACGATTGTTGATGCCGCCTTATGTGCTTTGCTTGGGTGGCCAGATTTTTAATTCTATCAACCACCTCCATTACTTTTGTTGCACCAAAGTCGTTAGATCCGACACCAAATATTAGAACTGCTTGTTCACTTGTTGCCCGGAGAATGGCTGGCAACCTTGCCACGACGTGTCTGTTGTGGCTCCCGGGATAACCCAGTTGGTGCACTTCACAGTTCACACCTGGTATTCGCAGACGGCGCATGTGTGAGTCTCCCATGATTATGACTTTACGTGTTCCGAATACACTCGCACCACCGGCAGACCTTGGTGATGCTCCTTTACCTAACACAGGATTAAACTGCTCCAATCTCTCCAATGCATGTGAGTCATATCTAACCTGGGTCTGCCCAGCACTGGAATCATGGCATTGTCATGTTACTCACAAGAGTTTGACTCATTACAAACAGTTATAGAAGGATTTTCCTTTCTCATCTTGATATTCTTCCTTTTAATGAATCTTCGATCATTCCTGTGAAGTTCCACCACCGACAAGCAATGCTGGTTGTTTGAAATGGGACAGACGGACGGGAGCACCCCGTCATTGTAAACCCACTTCACCTATTCTACACCCTTGGACCACTCCCGACAAGTTAGGCAAAAAAAAAAGTTGGGTTAGCTTATCTGAGGAACAATTTGTCGTTGTGGAACCTTGACGCCACTCCCCGTCCGATGCTTCAGCAGGTGACGTCACGCTGAGAGAGCGGAAAATCAATCTGGCGTTCAGGAACAAATCCAATGTGCTAATATCGATAGCGTAGAGCTGTTTATGAACACACTCCTAAACCTTTCTGGTGAACGCACTACAACAGTTTTGCCCGTGAAGCCTCGACACATAGCAGCAATCATAAGCGACGTGAAGCGACGAAACACGAAAGATGTAAAATAAATTCTGACACCACCAAAACACGCATCCTAGAATGAAACGATTTTGACATCTTTGGCATACCGTAATGCATTGTGTCGCTTTACATTCCGTTCCGTCAGTTTAGGCATGCCTTTCTAAACTATCGCGCTGGACCTTCCAAGCAGCACATCCTGTGCGACTAAGTTATGCAATGTAGCTGCAATAAGTGCATATTCGTGGTTGGGTCATCTGTTGCCACTGGTTGCTTGTCGAGGGCGTAAGCTTCAATAAGAACAGTAAGTAAAAACGGTGCTTTTATATCAAAACTTTGTGCTATCAGGCAGTTGGAAAATTGTGTAACATAATTTAATTGGGTTTGACGCTAAGAAAAATTCTCTGCGTAAAACTATGTCCAAATAAATTTGTTGTTTTGAAAATGGCCACTTGTAGTCAGTAGAAGTCGCAACCTATCACCAAAAATTGTGCTCTCAAAACTTGACCGAACATATACTTCTGTAGTCTCGCAGCGTTACCCCACACTGAAGCTTGTAAGTGATGACATACGCTTACATCCATAGTTTAGGACAGAGCTTTTCAACCTTTTTTGTCTCGAAGTACCCTTCAATTTTGTTGCGGACCCAATGTCACCCCTATCCCAAAGTTGAAGAGCTTTTTCTTAAGCAAAAACATGTTGCCTCCCTATGCACATGCCACTGCATGTACCCAACAAAACACATTGTTTATTACTACAGACTATCCCTAGCCAACCTTGCCCTAACTTGACCTTTAACGGAGATCAAGGTACATGGCTATCAGCCCCAGAAAACATGTCTCGCCTTGCTACACGCAAGCGCCATCGAAGGATGACGACATGCGCTTTTGCGGGTTTTTTGCGACGATTCTCACTGCTTCACGGCACACTTTAACCAGCTTCGCGGCATAGAAGGGTTCCCCGCCCCTGGCACACCGGTAGAAAAGCACTGGTCTAGGACAAAGAAAGGAAGAAAACATTTGGTTTGGTTCCAACGCATATGTCCTATGACTAAACCATCCGGTTGCGTCAAATGATTTATGGATCGTAAATGACCTTTAATTGGACCGAGTTATATCAAAACTAGTGGGTTTGTTTTTGTTTTTTTTATTTCTTTTTCTAACTTGCTGCAGCAGCACGGAGTCTCTTCACCCTCTTCCTTACTCCTAGCCATATTTTCTGCTTTTATTCATTACGAGTTCGATAATAAACTGCCGTATTTGGGCCGAATGTTAAAAAGCATATTTTATTACACTTGTTGAAAAAATTACAGCTCCACCTTTCATCCGAGCCTATCTTAACCATACAAAGAAAGGGCCGCCAAATTAAGTGTGGTTCTGCCTATTGAAGTAGTGAGGAACTAACCAAAACATTTTGCAAGTTAACCCCACTGATTATTATTATTGCTATTATTATGGTTCAAAGGTTAAATGAAAACTTGACCACTACAGCTTTTGGCACTATTTTTCTTTGCCATTGAAATAATTTATTCATTCATTTTTTTTTTACGATTCCATCGCGTTATTTCATTAAAAATACTTTGACAGTGAATTGGCAGTTATCCACAAACATATTTTTGTCATTGAAGTATTTTTGCGGCGAGTTGATGAATGCTCTAAGAAGAGACATGAAACTGTCAAACTGCACGAATTTTCCACATCACAACACGAATTTCAGCCTTTCCCGTGGCAGTTTTCCTCTGATGTCTGATAACAGACGAACATTGTCTGAGCTGTAAAGAAAAAAAGTGTCTAGTGGTCGCCAAGCTCCCAAATACGGTATCTCATCAGTTGGGTGGGATGCTGGTATCTGGATAGTGCTACATTAACATTAATAATTAGGATTAAATATGCGGGATTGACGTAAATATTCAACTGACTTTGGACTCTCTCTGTTTCGTTTGTTTGTTTGTTTGTTTGTTTGTTTCTCTTTTGAACACAATGAAGTATGCAACTTCGTTCTGATTGGTTCAGATTTACTGACAATGCTTTGGTACAGGGGAGAAATGAGGTCAAAGATGAAATCCCTAGGCTACCTCAAACATGTAGTGGTGGAAGGGGACCCGAATTTCTACCTAGAGCACTGGGAAAATTACATATAAGGTCAGCAGTAAAACACTGCCCTTATTGTGGAGCACTTGGCAGAAATCATACAGGTTTCTGCCCTGTGAGTATAGAAAATGAACTAATGTATATTATAGAATCTCTTGTCTCGGCCAACTAATTGTTTTGATCTTCAGATCTCAAATGCCTATTTTAAGTAATTAGCCCCGTAATTTGCATTCAGTATTGAAACTGCATTGAATGTTTAGTGAGGGGGCCGTCACCTAGGAAGGCCAGACGGCAATTAGGAAGTAATTTTTAAGTACCTAGGATGGCCAGAAGGTAACTAGGAAGGAGTGTTTAGAATACAGGACGGACAGAAGGTAACTAGGGAGGAGACTTTAGGTACCTAGGAACGCCAGAACGTAACTAGGAAGGAGTCTTTAGACACCTAGGAAGGCCAGATGGTAACTACGAAGGAGTCTTTAGTTTTCCAAGTAGGCCAGAAGGTAACTATGAATGAGTCTTTAGGTGCCTAGGAAGGCCAGAAGCTAATTCGCTCGATGGAGTCTTTAGGTATCTAGGATGGCCAGAAGGTAATTAGTAAGGGTCTTTAGATAACCAGGTACGCAAGTAGTTATCTACATCATTAAAGATGTACTAGCGGAGTCGCTCGCTTCGCTCGCTCATTCCACGTCGTCTCGCTACGCTCGAGGAGATTTCTTGCTGCAACACTTATGATACAGACAGACCTTCCACATAAAAAACGATCAAGCGAATTATAAGAGGATGTAGAATGCGATATCGGTTATCTCGAGAGAAGATCAATATTTTTTTTTACGTCCAAGGAGGCAAGCAAAAAGATCAAGCGATTTATCAGAAAAGCGCTGTTCTGATGACAAACGGTGATTTTAGTTCGCTTCGCTCACTCAATCAGCACAAACATTTCCTCAGAAACGTGACTGAATCAATGTAACACCAAGAACCACACATCACTTGTAAGTTGTGTTAGTATACACTTTATATGGGTTTTCTTGTTTTACTTATTTTAAGAATATTGTTCTTTACGCCCTGCTCAGTACAGACTTTTCCATGGACGTCTTATCACTTCACTTTCTGATGATCTCTCACTTGGAGAAACATCTGCAGAACGTCAGATGTAATCTCCTACGAAGGTGAGAGATGAAAGATTGATAGAGCAAAGCGAGACACACATTGAACAAGTTTACTTTACGTGGAAATCGCTCGCTTTGCTAGTTCAATCCACGCACCTCCGTGCTTCAAAAACACGAATGTTTGACACCGTTTTAAAACCAAATCTATTGTTTTGATTTTTCCATGCATCAATCCATCAATTCATACAAAACCAATTTTAAGATGTATTTTAATTTTACGTCGCCCGTGCATCCTTTTCCAGATCATCTCTCTTCGCTCGAGGAGGTTTTCATGAACAAACATGAAGAGGGTTAAAAAAAACTTTGACGTTACTTTTTCAGGGTTTTTCGCATATTTGAGGGTGATAATATCAAGTTACAGCGATGAAAATAGGCCTATACTGCGCGCAATTTAATTATCTTTCGTTTGGTCCTACTCCCATCTTTGTAGGTGCTTTGGTTCCGGAGGCGTAGAGGTACAAACACACAAACACACATCATACGTCCTTAATGATGTAGATGGTGTGCGTGCGTGCGTATTTCTACCGCTACTCCTCTGGAACCAAGGCATCTACAATGATGGGAGTACGACCAAACGAAATATAATAAAATTTTGCTTCGGATAGGCCTATTTTCATCGCTGTTGCTGGAGTTTATGACCCTCAAATAAGCGAAAAACCCTGAAAAAATACCGTGAAAGTTTTTTTTTTTACCCTCATGATGTTTGTTCATGACGCCATAGTTTGTTCATGAAAATCTCCTCGAGCGAAGCGAGACGATGCCAACGGAGCGTGATGGGTTAAAATTCATGACGAACTAACTATCTTCAAGCTATTAGTTACGTTTTGAGATGATCTGGTAAAGGATGCACGCAAAAAATAACCTACAAGGACGACATATTTTGCATAATTCTACATATAGTTCTTAAAATTGGTTTTGTATCAACTGATTAACGCATGGAAAAATCGTACCCTTACACCTGGTTTTAAAAGGGGGTCAACCATTCGAGTGTCTGAAACACAGAGGTGCGTGGATTGAGCGAACAAAGCGAGTGTTGCCACGGAAAGTAAATCTTTTCTATGTGTGTCTCGCTTTGCTCTCTCAATCTTTCATCTCTCACCTTCGAATAATCAATAATGTTTTGGATTATGTAGATGAAACGTAGACGTGCTGAGGCATGAACTAACTATGAGCAACAATTGTAATTAGTTTGCGTCGAAGTAATCCCTACATCGATTTTGTGATGCTCTTCGAATCAAAGAAATTTCATGAAACTTGGATCGACGCCAATGGAGTGGACAAAGCGAACGATATAGTTAGTCCAATTTATCCGAAGTGAATATCCTAACTTACCCAACCCTTGTTAATCTGAGAAGGACAGATTGTTATGTCGCAATGAATCTTGATGGGTGACATACTAGCGTGGTTCTTAACTTTAAGTTAGGATGAGTTAGGTTGAAAACGCAAAAGAGTGATGTTTTTATTTTTGATGTACCTGGAACATCGCATTCCGATTTAGTTACAGGTGGTATGTTGTACTCAGAGAGGGACAGTTTCCTCGCCCGTATATCATCATCTAGGTCTCGGTGAGCCATCCGCATGACGTCCCTTGTTTCTTCGTCTGTAAAAAAAAAGGCAGAAATCCTTGCATGATTGGTAGGGTAATAATATATTCATTTTTAACTTTTAGATAAAACATTATTATGTTAGACTAGAGCGTGAAGCAAACCAAGGCTGCTTCGATATACATCGTGTGGAACTAATCTCGGCCAATAAGGAGCAGTTCCCTGCAAGATCGAACCCAAATGGTCGCTAGCTCGGGAGCCGTCTAGCGAGGTATTTCAGTATTAACACCTATCATCGTACCGCATCGCCTCGGATTGCAATCGAACCGCAAAGCCTTCTAACGCCAAGTTGCACAGCCGATAAAGCACCCTGTCTATTAGAAAGTCGCATTCTCCCAAACAATTAATGATCCTAGATTCAAAGTAAGTTGCTTTTAAGAATGCGCATACTGAATAACAAACGCTAATTTTCGTTCGCTTTGCTCACTCAATCAGCGCATCTCCGTTACCACTCTAAAACTTTCTTCCTCCTTGCCTTCTTGCCTGCAGTGACAGTTTGGTGTCAACGATTTCTACAACAGGTAATGTGAACACCTGCTTATTTCCGTTTGGCGTCTGTCTGCCGTCTTGCCTTCTTGGGGAAACCTTGATTGTTTAATTTTTGTGAAAGCTCCTGTAGGCTTCAAAAGTTCCTGTAGGCACAAAAATTCAGCCCAAGAAGCTTTTACCATAGAGGAAGCCTGTCGGTGTAATAAACGTTTGGTTTTGTCTGCCATGTATTTGGGCAAATATTTTTTTTTAAATCGCACACTGGCTAACAAGATTTTGGCTTGCTTCGCTCACTCAATCATAGACCTTACATTGTAAAACCTTCTTTCCCTTTGCCTTTTGCCTGCTAAAACCAGCGTGGTGCCACCTATTTTCTATAGCAGGCACTGTCCTCCCGATGATGTGTAAGAAATGTGGTCTGGTTTTTGTCTATCATGTGTAATGTATGTCCATGCTTGATCAATCAAAGTAAATTTCTTTTAAAATTACAATTTTGGGCATACTGGCTAACGGACGCTGATCTTCGTTCGCTTCGTTCATTCAGTCAACGCATCTCATTTACCACTGTAAAACTTTCTTGCCCCTTGCCTTCTTGCCTGCAGGGGCAGTATGGTGTCATCGAATTTCTATAACGGGCATTCTGAATAAGGGCACGTTTATGCAACGACTCGCCTTTGCATTCTCTCAGCTAGAAGCTAGAACTCTCCCGTAATTCCAAATGGCGGCAATTTAATGTCCGTCGCCTCGCAACGAAACAACCAATAATGTGAGTTCTGAAGCGTCTGGAAAATTATTTCGTCATGAGGAATTCTTTATATTACTGCCACGGATTACGAGACTGCAAGTATATATTCAAACGATGTCGGATTTAACTAATCCAGGTGGCGTTGACACTATGGCAACGAAACCTGTGCTATCGCGATTGAATTCTAGCTGCGAGAATGCAAAGGCGAGTCGTTGCATAAATGCGCCCTAACTGCTTATTTGCAGTTTGGCGTCGGCTCGGTCGCTCGAGGAAGTTACTTATTGCTCTACACATACTAACTGCCTATTATTTTATGCCCCAAAATCTCGTATCTTTTAATAACGCTTAGATGATTACTTATTTTATCACTATTCGTTTTTTAGTGTCATTCCAGACTCCCGTTTGCTTTAAACTATAAAATTCATGGGGAAACCTCGATAGTTTCATTTTTTTGGTCAGGTTAATAGTGCGGTTAATAATGCGTGTTAACATGTCCGAAATATCTTAGCACTGTAAAACAATCTTCTCCCTTTACCTTCATACTTGCAATGGCCGAATTTCTGTAGCAGCCACTGTCAACAACTGCCTAGGAGATGACCATCCTCCGGACGCGTGTAATAGATGTGTGATTTTTGTTTGTCATGTGTATGGCCAAACCTTAAAGTAAGCTTCTTTAACTATAATTTTGTGCATACTAGCAAACAAACGCTAGTTTTCGTTTGCTTCACTCACTCAGTCAGCGTATCTCCCTTAACACTGTCATACCTTTTCCCCCCTTGCCGTTTTGCCTGCTTATTTCCAGTTAGGCGTCCTTCTTCCCTCTAGCCTTCTTGGGGGTAGTTTCAATTTTGTGAACTGAAGCATCGTTAGCACCTGTTTAATCTCGACCTAGGCTTGACGGCTGGCGCTTACTGGTTTGCGTTGTTTAATAACAATGTTTAAAACAATGAAACTGATCATTTAAGGCCCCGTAACTCCGGAATGGCACGACTAATCGAAATTCGACGTTAAGGATCACATCTCCACCACTGTAACTGTCCATAGAGACCATCCGCACCATCACACATAAAATATTCACGGAGCAGATGCGTGAATAAACTTCACAAAAATTCGGCTCGGCAGACTTTTAATACGTAGAAACTTGCCACGTTGCTCCCTCCGTTGGCGTCGTCTCGCTCAGCTCGAGTGTGTTCCTTATTGCTACGCCTCTTTGTAAATAACGTTAGATGTCTACGTATTTTGTCACCATTCGTCTGTAAGGGTCATCCCATACTTGTAACACCTGTATTCTGCATTGCTTTGTTTCTACTTTGCCACTCTCGTTACTAATTTTGCAACCTGATATCTTTTGTTAAAAGGGAGTTAACGCCATTTTGAACTTCTAGGCTTATTCCTGGAGGAAGAGGTACAATATTATTTCTTTAATTCAAATAAATTGTTCAGCATAAGCTGCAAAGTATAAGCGACGCCAGAGCCGACCATCATGAAACCGCACACCACTTGTAATTTGTGTTAATACTACAGCTACATGGGTTTTCTTGTTTCACCTATTTTAAGAAATTTCTGAACTGCAGAACGCAAGGCACTAACTCGTACCCAAAACTGCTCGTGTTTTGCCACTACGGCAAACAGATTGCCACGATTTGTTAACATTGTAAACCAACCACATCATGCAGGATGAATGTAAATTAGGCGTACGCAAGGCCAAACTAATACCCAAAGCTAGTCGTCAGGTAATACAAATACGGAGAGAACCAGCTAAAAGGTTTAACGTACAGACTATTGGTCGATTCTTACTGTTTGAAATGTTACAAATGCCGACGTAAAATATTCTTTTCACCCTTTTCTGTTGTAACTGTATTTGGTTTACGTAATTTAGTATTTGATTTGTTTTCGCATCTTTGCGTAATGTAATTAAATTAACTACTAAACAGGGATTCTGTGGTATTGGATTTTATATATCCACTAGAGTTACGACGAAGTGATGCATCCCACGGTATTACCTATCCAGGTACCCTTGGCATCCCAGGTCTGTGATGTTTAAATCAGCAGATAGCTTGGTCAAATTTTGCAGGTTTAGCTGGCTCCCACGAAATTACTCAGGGTCTTTTCTCCAGGGCATCCCAGGACAGTATTTCTAAATAATAAGACTTATTTACTTATTGAAAATATAAATTTAATTTTGTTATAACCTTAGATCACAAAGGTGATGTATATCATTAACACTTTATCTACATAAGAAAAGCGGTTTCACAGAAAAATGAGGAGGAAGTGACGTAAGGGTATTATTAATTAGAAGAGGAGGAAATGACTTTAGTTAGAAGTGCAGGAAGTGACGTGAAGGGTATTGCTGTTGATGTTCTGTAACAATTTCTTTTTGCAAGGCAGCAATGAATAAAGCCGAGGCACATTCGTTCTTGGCACTGTAGCAAAGAAAAAGAGTGTGTAGCTTTGTGGCTTATAGGCTCCAGTAAGAATGAATAAATAAATAATAAGAAAAAGAGCGAGTGTTCGGCAGGATGGAGGGCATTGTCGCTCTGAAACAATCAGTAACAAAGTAATTATCACGTCGCATTATTTTATTGTGCGTTTTAAAAAAAGTGTATTTCATCAAGTCAGTTTATCTTTATGGTTAGGGCGTCAGCCTACTAATGTGAAGGCTGTGAGTTCGAATCCCGCTCAAGCAGCAAAAATGGGTTATTAGTTTAGGCGGGTAGGTATTACTTTAGGCATAGCTAGCATTAGACAGGGATTACTTAAGGCATGTCTTTTAAAAGTTAGTGAGGTTTTTTATTTTGCAGAAAGAAGAAAAAAAGACAAACCTTCCCCAGAAAAACTATCCTCCTATCTGATGAAATTCGGGCAAAGAAACTGGCAAAACAGCTTTTCTATGCTTCTCTACAAACAGCACTGGCTGTGACGCAAAGATTCAATTTAAGAGTGAATGTCTTTTTGTCTTCTTTCAGCAAAATAAAAAATTTAAGACATATGAATTAACATTTAAGTTATACCTGACCAGTGTTAGATACGCCATTAAGTAATACCTGCCTAGTGTTAGCTGTTCATAATTAGTGACCCATTTTCGCAGCTTGAACGGGATTTGAACCCACAGCCTCCGGATTAGTAGGCTGATGCTGTAACCATTAGGCCGCAATGACTTCATGGAATGCATTTGTTTTAACACGTATAATAAAATAATGCGACTTAATATTTACTTTGTTACTGATTGTTTCCGAGCATCGACAATACCCTCCATCCTGCCGAACGCTCACTCCTTTTCTTTGCTACCGTGCCAAGAATGAATGTTCACGGCTTTATTGATTGCTACCTTGCGAAAATAAATTGTTACAGGTCATCGACAACAATACCGTTCACGTCACTTCCTGCTCTTCTAACTAACAATACCCTTACGTCATTTCCTCCTCATTTTCTGTGAAACCGCTCCTGTTATGTAGATCAAGGAGCGCCAACAGCTTTCCCACCCGTAAACTGCACGTGCCTCATTCCTGAATTGGGGCTATTCAGATGTTCCCACTTACAACAATTATTATAGCCCATCCTTCCAGCAGGAAAATTTGACATTCCGATACTAACAATCAACTGTTATTTATTTTATGTATTTCTGAGGACGGAAGCCATTTCTGGCCTTCTGCCCTAATGTGTAATCTACTTAATTTTACTTATTGCTATCCTATTTAACTATGGCCTGTACACACACTACTTAACACAGCTGTCCTGGTCGGAAGCGGACTGTCGTTTCAACAATGGTTCAAATGGGGTTTTTCGGTTTTGTCGGGGGCAAAACTCTTTTCTTGAACTTGGAAAATACGCCTAAACGGCATCCGGATTAATTTCCTGTATTCTGAAATCTTTCTCACATTTTTAACCTTCCTGCTTCCGGAGGAGAAGAGGTACATATAAACATACAAACATTGAAAATTCCATAACGGCTTCTACTCTGAAAGTTCGTCATTCTTGATAATTGATTGTTGAAAACAGATTGTTACGCACAATTTCAGAAT
>JAHWFP010091643.1:1129-34309 GCA_023313725.1 Lithobius niger | reverse complement strand
CCTTCACTCCGGATTAAATCACCGTGTAAAAATTAGTGATAAACCGTTATTGCAGGCCTGCATGCTAAGCCCGCTAAATAATCTTCCAATGCTTTGTTTTAACATGCTTTATTAAAAAAACATTAAATACTTCACAAAACATAACCCCTCATAATCCATCCATATATACATATTTATTTTAAATAGTACTAGAAGATAAGATAATTAAACATGAGAAATGCATATAAATTTCGATGCGACTATCAATATCATAAAAAACAACAAATTCCAAATATCATTGAACTCATAAGACATACACAGAATTAACATCAGAAATAACCAGGCACTTTATTGAGTAGATATTCATATCCTCTTCCTTCTTATTTGCCATTTACTTGACCTGCCCCATAGATTAAACAAAAACCTACAGATATCTGGCAGACTATGAGATACATCACATTTCAATACCTGATATGCATTCAATATAGATTTTGCAATCGGCAAAAACAATAACTGACAGAATGCAAATTAATCTCAATTGCTTACTGTTATGTATTGGTAACTTTTTTATTCACACAATGGTTATTTCATTTCCACGATAAGAGTAACCAAAAATTACCGGAGTTACGCATGAAAATTTCATTACTTACATCCGTGATTTCCCTGTTATGTATGGGGCAAGCCATGGCCTGCACAACTATCCTTGTAGGATCTCAAGCAACGGATGATGGTTCATTTATTGTCGCACGTAATGAAGACTATTCAGCTACAAATGCCAAACATATGATTATCCACCCAAGCGCTCACCATCAGCAGGGTAGTTTTAAATCCAGCGTTAATGATTTTACATGGCCATTAGTAAAAGATGCCCTGGGTTATACCGCAATCCATGATTTTGATACTCACGAAAAGTCGATGGGGGAAGTTGGTTACAATTCCGCAGGGGTGGGAATCAGTGCGACAGAAACGATTTATAACGGAAAAGCAGTGCTAAAAGTTGATCCATACGTTGAGAAAACAGGGATCACCGAAGACGCAATCCCAACGGTTATTCTCCCCCAGGTTCATAGTGCCCGCGAAGGTGTTGAGCTGTTGGGTAGAATCATTGAGCAGAAAGGCGCCGGTGAAGGTTTCGGCGTAGCGTTCGTTGATGCAAAAGAAATATGGTATCTGGAAAGCGGCAGCGGCCACCAGTGGATGGCGACTCGCCTGCCAGCCGATAACTATTTTGTCACAGCCAATCAAGGACGCTTACGCCATTACGATCCTAAAGATCAAGAAAACTATCTGGCCTCACCAACTCTGGTGAGTTTTGCTGAAAGTCACGGCTTATATAATTCAAAGGATGGAATATTCGATTTTCATAAAGCCTATTCGCAGGATGTTGAAAATGATATCACCTATAATTATCCACGCGTCTGGACATTGCAGCATATGTTTACTCCGGCGCTAAAGACAAAGGTTGACGAAGGTAAACAATTCCCGGTATTCCTGAAGTCTGCGAATAAACTCAGCGTGAACGATGTGAAAAAAGCGCTGCGTAATCATTATCAAGGGACGCCACACGACCCCTACAACAACAATAACCCTCAGGAGAGCTGGCGCCCGATATCTGTTTTCCGCACTCAGGAATCTCATATTCTCCAGGTCCGTCCAAATATGCCAAAAGCCATTGGCGAGGTGGAATATGTTGCGTACGGAATGTCCGCTCTGGGAGTTTATGTTCCTTACTATCAGGGAATAACCCACTATCTACCGGGATACGCTAAAGGCACAGATGAAGCCAGTGATGATTCTGTTAGCTGGACTTACCGCACGCTGCAAACGCTGGCAATGCAAAATTACAGCGCTTATGCGCCTGATATACAAAATGCCTACGCAAAATTTGAACAACAAACTTCCCTGCAACAAGAAAAAATGGAAAAAGAGTATCTGAAGATCTACCAACACGAACCACATAAAGCTCAGCAATTGTTGCAAAATTTTGAAGATAAAACGATGCAGGATGCGCTAAACCTGACTAAGCAACTCACCAGTCAGATCATTACCAAAATGACGCATGATACCGATCTGAAATACCACTTCGAAGGTGCATAGTCACAGGGCATCAGCATATCCATCAAACGCAATATGCTTTTATGCCAGAGACAACTTTCCCCATTATGCTAAGCCATTCTAAACGGACGACAACCGACGTCCGTTTTTGAGCACTCGAATTTCTAACCTTTTCACCTGCTAACCGTTAATTTGAGTGAACTATTATCTACCCGTCTCAACACGTTCTGATGTGTATGATTGTTGGTACGACAACGATTTTAACGAGGATCGCGGGCATGTGATATCCGAGTCTATCGGGAAAACACATATCAATTCACTTATAGTTGAAGGTTAAAGTAACATTAGCATCTGCATTGCCAGAAGTGACTGTGTCAGCAAGCTGATAATATCTGGCATAAAGATTTATGGAATTTCCGCCTGTAGCTGCAGTACCAGCACTCCAGGACGTTCCTTCAAGGGGGGCGGGTGTTATACCATCGCTTTGTAACAACTGAACCCCAATACCCGATGCACCACCGCTATCCAGCGCTATAACACCATTGCTATTATCGGCAACGTTTACTGAGCTGACAGCTAAAGAAAAAGCAGCGCCTGCCCCTGTACAAGTTACAGGTATTGATACTAATTTCGTCTCCGTAGTGCTACCAACGCCAGAGAAATCAGTTGTCTTATAATCGCCTAATTTAACATTGGTAAGGTTTGTATCAAGACTACAGGTAGAGCTGATGATATGAGAATTGCCAAATGAAAAATTGGTGTATGTTTGTCCATTATCACACTGCGCATAAGCAAATACACCATCAGACAGGTCACCAGACTCAGTAACATCGGCCGTTTTGATTAACTCAATTTTTTGCAAAGCTAAATCTGAAGGCGTTGCCCCAGTACATGAGATCAACCCAGCACAGGAACCCTTGTAAGTATATGGATAGTAACTGCCAGAAATGCGAGCTTGCGACATCCGCACGCCAACGCCGTCTAAATTTGTTGCTATCGCATGGTAAGTTCCTGGCGTTTTAGTTGAATATTTAAAATAAATATACCATGCGCCAAAGGTGGTCTGAATTGCCTGATCCATTCCATCATATGTTGTGCTCGCAATGACATCCCCTACTTTAAGGGTTGGATCAACGTTGATAGTGCCCATAGCAATATAAGCAGTCTGTCCATGACCACCACAGTTTGTCACTCTTGCTGATACTGCACATGAAAAGAAAGTGAAAAATAAAAGAATGAGATATTTTTTCATAATTGCAACCAATAATATTAGTCCACATTTAATCTTAATTTACTGGTAATTCAGCGTAAAACTGACAGTAGCATCAGCAATACCATTTGTTACCGGCAGTTTAGACACCACATATTTAGCAGTAAATGTCAGAAGATTACTTCCCTTCTGCAATTGATAAGCAGCAGATGGCATCCATAACGGGACAATAGTGCCTGTATTGTCATATACAGCCACCCCAACCCCAGAAGCGCTATCTGGCATATCATCAAGCTTAATTAACTGATTATTATCGGTATCGGAAAAACCATCTAGCTTAATCAAAGCCGAATTTGTAGTTTCAGGACAATCTTCTAGATCTATACTAAAAGTAACAGGATCGGTAGAGTCACCGATATTTTTCAGCTGGTAAATACTGTGTTTACCCAAATCGACAGGGACATTTTGAGATGAGGGATCAACCCGGCACGCAGCAACATGAACGTTTCCCGTTACGGTGATAGTTGACACCTGATCTGCAAAGCAATTTAATGCCAATATCATATAAAAACAAAATAATATAAATTTATTCATATTAGGCTCAATTGTATGAAAATGTCATTTCAATCAAACTTTCAATAGTCCCGGCGGTAACGCCTCCCAGAGGGGTTTTTGCCCTGGCCTGAAGATTAAAGACTGCATTACCTGTTGATATCACATTGACAGTATCAACCGTTCCATTGCTAAGCACGCTTTGCGTATTTTGATCCTGCAACTGCACTGCAATATTTTCGGCATCTCCAGTACTTTTATAGAGCGTCATATCACTCTCATCAGGAGTCCCCGAAAACCGGGCGCTTACGCTTTTAACGGCTGATGGACAATTAAGCAAAGTAATGTTAAAACTTACCCAATCAGTTGTACTACCGGCAACTTCTAAATCCTTATTATAAAGCTCCCCAAGTTTTATCTCTGGGTTCTTTGAGTCAGCCTGTATTTCGCAGGTCGCATCGCTCACTGTACCGGTGAAATTAATCTGAAAGTTATCGTCAGCTAATGCTGATGTACAGAGTGAAATATAAAATAAAATTAACTTAAACTTATCCATCATGTCTCCAGTTAGTTATGCGATGAGCACTGGAGAGTCAAAGTATCTACTCCCCCATCATGATATCCATTGCTGAGATCGTATTCAGACAGACAGCTATTCGCGTCACCTTTACCCCATGCTATATGTATAGTGCCTGTTTCTTTCAGCCCAGTTAGATAAACTTGCCCATCATCATTGACAATACTTTCTCTGTCATCACCACTTAGTGTTACCGTCGCACCAAATGGCACGAAAGAACCATCTGAGCGTTTCACAGTAAATAATGCGCGATTGCCCGTGTGCGTCTTATAATCAGCAACGACAACTGCCCCTGCAGTAGGCACAATACTATAAACTGTATTGTCGATATCCGTATCATTAGCAAAGCTTTCCGTATCAAGTCGAATATTAGTTCGTCGATAGGAATTTACATACGGTACAATAGTGTATCCTCGCCAGTCTGTTGCAACCCCGGTATTATTTATTACATTGACATTTTTCGCACCGGGAGCACGAACCAGCGCAATCGCTGTCATATCACCAGAAACAGGTTGTGATAGCGTGACGCCATATTGATGAGCAACAATTGAGCCCTGTAGCCCATAATTTATCTGACGCGAGTCATGATCATAGTTATACCCAGTATTTATATTTCCATAACTGCCTTTATAGTTAGCAGAAAGTTGACCATTAGTCTCTCTTGATTGGTTATTATAACCCTGCATCGCTGAGTATGAAAGATTATCGCCAGCTAAAGCTGTGCCACTTAAACCAAGTTGCTGAACCGTATCGCCATGGCGACTGGATGTACTATTATAATTAACATAAGTGTTCGAGCGAGGCATCCAGTGAGAAAGCGGGATGCTCATATTAAATGCTAACTGTTGATCTGCGCTATCTGAGTAAGGGGTATCACTATATGTATAGTTAATACCAAATGAAATATCACTTATGCTATTATTATAGCCTAATGTTAAGTTCCGCTCATATCCATCGGTTTGCCAATAACTTTGCTGATAACCATTCACGGAAAAACTTCCCCATTCACCATCAAGAATCTCCTGGGTAAAATTTAGTTGGATCTTATTCTTCTTATTATGACTGCGTTGATATTGTGCATCATCATCAGTTTGCCCGCTGTAAATATCACTATTAAGATCATTTACATCCGCAAAAGAGTAATACCCTGACGTTGAGTATCGATATCCAGCTAATGAAAGTGTTGAATCCGTTTCATCAAAGTTTTTCATATATTGAAAGCGATATGACTGACCTTCTTTATGACTATCATTTTCATTGTTCTCCAGATCGGCAGAAGCATTGGTGGCATCAATTGAAATAGAGCCTAATACTTCCAGGTTCGTGCCGACACCAAAAGAAAAAGATTGATACTGTTCTGAATACTGGCTACCGCCATATAAAGTAAAGCGGTTTGACAGGCCATAGAGCATAGTAATCTGACCAAAATCAGGCTCATTGCCATTATCATATGACGATCTATATTTTCCCACTGTATAAGCATATTTAAGACGTCCCATCCTTTGCATGACAGGTACGTTTGAGAAAGCTTGAGTAAAATTTCGCTCCGATCCATCAGATTCTGTAATGGTCACATTCAAGTCGCCGCCTGCTGAGGTAGGATACAGATCGTCAATGACAAAGGCACCTGGCGGCACATACGACTGATATATAACGGAGTTATTCTGTTTCACCGTTACTCTGGCGTTGCTATTAGCGATACCTCTTATCACTGGCGCAAAACCTCTCTGACTATCAGGTAGCATATTATCGTCAGAAATAAGTTGTATTCCTTTAAACTGGACGCTATCAAAAATATCGGAAGAGGTGAACGTGTCACCAATCACCAACTGGCCTTTAATATTTTTTATATCTCTTTGTGCCCATGTGTTAATTGAGTCCCATTTACTTTCCGTCTCAGCCTTCTCATCTTTATTATAATTCCACGTACTGTAGTTCCTTATCCGCCAGGCTCCAGCGTTCAACCCACTGTGGAGATTGAGAAAATAGTTATCGCTGCCACCACCTCCATGTTTCAGATTCGTATTTGAACCCGTAAAATCATAGCTTGCAAGTAATGCAGGTATTCCCTCATCCCAAAGCTGTGGAGGAATGTATCCACGAGCACTGGTTTCCATTTGTGATTGTGGAATTGTTATCTTGAGCATCTGATTCGGAAAGTCAAACTTAATAGTTGAGTCTGAAATATAACTATTCAGTGGTGCTATTATTTTATTCTTATCAAATTGACTCAATGATTTTATTGAATCGATTTTCACCCCATATTCAGATAGTTGCTCGATGGTCAACTCAGGAGTGATATCGCCAGAAGGTTCCTTGATAAATTTCACATCTCTGGTATCTTTTTTTTCACCGTTAATCAAAATATCAACATGGTAAATACCCGGTAACTGCCCACCGGGAACAGAGAACTGACTTAAATCAGCAGGAATCATGCCTGGATTATCAAGTTCCAGAGCCTTCAGATTAAAAACATCCTGCGCAAAACTCACATTGCCGAAAAAATATAGCAATGTGATAGCTAACCTATTATAAGTAAAATTTTTCATTTTAGATTATTTATTAGATTAATAAGTAGTTATGTATATGCTATACCTCCATATAATATATGGAGCATCCCATATGCCATGTGCAGTGTACATAGATATCACTTCAGAGGACTGGTTACCATCTTCGACACGCCACCAAAATCATTGATATAGTTCCATTCCACATTATTCCCAGTGCCATTTAATGTATATTGCATTTCACCTTTAGGCGGTACCATCGTACTCAGCGAATCAACATCCTTCTGACCGACCTTGAGAGTATTAAAAGTAAAATAATAAGGCGTTGGATTGGTAACAATCAGCTGCTTAGCCGTTCTCTTAAAACTTAACCTCTCAGCAGCTTCTTTCGTTGTCTCTGTAATACCTTCTGGTCTATAGAATAATTTAATCCTGGTTTTAACTGAAATTTGTAACGTGTTGCGAGTTACGCTGCCATCGGCATTTTTGCTTTGTGCAGGGATTGATTTAACGTTCAACCAGAAAACGGATTCTCGGTCTTTAGGCAAAAGAGCAGCATCTTTTAGTTTTACAACCCTCAGGGTATTTTCAATACCGGGATCAAGCCTGAAAAGTGGCGGTGTAACAATGAAAGGGGGTTTCTCAGCACCTTTGTTATCGTCATTTGGGCCAGCGTTATCAGTCCATGATTGAATAAGATAAGGTGTCGAGTTCTCTGGGTTTTTCACAGAAATTGATGTTTCTTTAGTGCCTGCATTGTATATAAGGCGAGTTCCCCCCACAATGACTCCAGCATAAGCGCAGCTTGATGCTACCAAAAGACAACACATAAATGCGGTTATAATTCTCATCAGACCTCCAGATTTACATTTAGAATAAAGCAACATCTCCTTATGTTGCTTTATTCTCCATATAACTAGATAAAATTAGTTATAGTTGATGGTGAAATCTGAAGTCGCATTAGCTGCCCCAGCAGTTACCGTTGCTGTGTCAGAAACATAACGTGCGACAAATTCCAGTGTATTATCGCCTACGGCAAGGGGATATGCCGTTGAAGCTTGATGAATCGGAATAGCAGCACCTGTATTATCTGCAATTTCAATACCTACGCCAGCAGCATCGGAATCAGAATCCAGTGCCAGCAGATCGGTATTGCTGGCGTCAGCATTACCATCAAATTTAACCACGGCTGACGTCACCGTATCAGGACAATCTGTCAATTTAAGACTAAATTTGGTTGGCGATGCTTTAGTACCCTGCCCATCAGTAAACGCACTGATCGCAACTTTGCCCATCGATACGGTCTGATCTGCAGAAGTCGTATCCACTTTACACGCATCAGCCGTCAGACTCCCCGTGAATTTAATTTGACCATCTGCTGCATTAGCAATACCGCAGGACAGCGCACCAAAAAGCACCGCAGCGGTCGCTACAGCTAAAATACGTTTTTCCATTTTTTTACCTCTGGTTTGTATTACACATAAAAAATATTGGCATCGACGAACATACGTTAACTATGAAATAACGATGCCGGAAGAAATATACTTAAAACCGCATGACTATGATAATTGTTTTACTGTCCTGCATAAGACAGTAGATAATATTTATTAAAACAGACTCACCAAAAAACAGTTCTATAAAACCAATATTAGTTATATCATGGCATAATAATCTTCTTTGAAGCTGGCAAAAGGAGATACCGAGCTTCGACAGAAACATAAAATTATCCGTTCATAATAGATATCATTCTTGATCAAAGCCGTGATGGCATCTTTCAATGTTGGATCCATTTTCAGCGGTCGATGCCTGACAGAAAGAACATCCATTTTCCGCATCGTATATCGACTTGTATCACCAATTGAAATACCGAAGTGATTGGAATTTATGAATCTACGTATGCCATCATAATCCAACTCAGTATCATCTTCGAACTTACAAAGCGTATAATTTCTGAATCGCCCTGCTTTGTATGTACCTGTGATGGATTTATCTGTCTGGACGTGGTACTGAAAAGGATGTTCCTTTGGCCGCCCCCAAGGACTCTGATGCCGATTTACAACGCCAAGCTGGATGCCTTGATCAGACACTTCGGCATAAGGCATCAGAGAGGGTTTGACCATATTGTGTATTTTGGGATCGATAAGCGAATGTTTATGAGGGCCTAAAACACTTAATACCACTCTGGGCGGAATGATAAAGTCGCTGCCAAAAGGATAATAACCGCCATGACTGGTGATTAAAAGATCCTGGCCTTTATTTTGTCCCGCAGTGAACAGTAAAAAACTACTGCCAAGCTCCCAGGCTATATTATCTACATTAAACCCTAAGTTCAACGAGGGGTATCTTCGGGTAGTCATAATATTTGAAGTCCCGGGAAATTTGTCTTTTGAATAGCCACATGTTTTTTTCATTTATAACCCCTTCCATTTATTTTGATGAGAGCTAAATTCACAAAATACATTCACTGCCGCCTATCATCAACGTCCTTTAAAAGGCACATTAATTTTCATTTTTCAGGCACGGTATATGATTATTGATGCTTATCTTAATTTTCCCCGCTGTTGGTGTTTGCAAAACTCGCGCCGCCAGCAGTGGCAAAATGTGTTCCTGCAGAACATGGTCGATATCCCTGGCGCCACTTTGTTGTCGCTGGCAGTGTTGTGCCACCCAGTTAATGACGCCTTTGCTCCAGACCAGTGATACCCTGCCTGCGGTCACGCGTTGATAACGTTCATTTAGCCGTTGTAATTTCAGCATAATAATTTTCGCCATCACGTCTGACGTTAAAGGCAGATAAGGGATCAGCGTCATTCTGCCCATCAACGCCGGAGAAAATACGCGCTCAAATTCAGGACGAATAACGTTAGCGATCGCATCCACAGCGCGTTCCCCCGACGCCCAGGCATTAATAAGTAACTCACTGGCCAAATTTGACGTCATGATAATTAAAGTATTGCGGAAATTAATAACCTGTCCTTCAGCATCCTCAATGACTCCCTTATCGAACACCTGGTAAAAAAGTTCCATCACATCCGGATGCGCTTTTTCTACTTCATCCAGCAGGATCACGCTATACGGATTACGCCTTACCGCCTCCGTTAATACTCCGCCCTGCCCATAGCCAACATAGCCCGGAGGAGAACCTTTCAACCCTGATACCGTGTGCGCTTCCTGATATTCCGACATATTGATCGTCACCAGGTTATGTTCACCGCCAAACAGCAGTTCCGCCAAAGCCAATGATGTTTCGGTTTTACCGGTACCGGAAGGGCCGGCTAGCAGATAAACGCCTGTCGGTTTGAGCGGATCGCCGAGCCCGGATCTACTTATACGAATTTGTTGACTAATATAGGTTAGCGCGTGCTGCTGGCCGATAATTCGCTCAGATAACCTGTCAAACAAGGCGTCCTGCCGCTGTTGCTCCTGCTCCAGCATGCGCCCCAGAGGGATACCGGTCCAGTCAGCAACAACGTCTGCGACGCAGGTGGCGTCTACGCGCTCAAACACCATCGCATGCTTTTGATGGCGCACAGCTAATTCATGGCGAGCGAGGGCAATCTCTTTTGCATCCTGACTATTCAATAATCGATGCACCAGATTGCGCTGGCACTGCCACTCTTCATGCAGCGTATCGTGTCTGATTTGTAGGTCTGCGGCTTGTTTTATTAAATGAACCTGCCGCTCGGGAGAACTGTCTTCGCTTCGCAACGCATTACATTCGCTATAAATCGCGCGCAGCTGCACGGTAATCGCTTCCAGCTCCCTGGGCTCGTGAACCTGCGATACCGCCACGCGCGCACAAGCGGTATCCAGCAGGCTGACTGATTTATCAGGCAGTTGACGTCCGGCGATATAGCGGCTGGATAAGTTGACCGCCGCGCCAACTGCGCTCTCCAGCACGGGGATATTATGATGGCGGGATAACGCTGGAGCCACCGCGCGTAACATAACCATCGCGTTGTCGATATCAGGTTCCGCGACCTTCACGACCTGAAAACGACGCGTCAGTGCGGCATCTTTTTCAAAGTACTTTTTATACTCAGCCCAGGTTGTCGCCCCGATCACACGCAATTCACCCCGGGCTAGCGCAGGCTTGAGCAAATTAGCGGCATCGCTTTGCCCAGCTTGCCCGCCAGCGCCAATCAAAGTATGAACTTCGTCAATAAACAAGATGGTCGGCGTTGGCATATGAGAGAGCGCTTTTAACAGCAAATTGAGCCGATTCTCAAACTCACCCTTTACGCTCGCCCCGGCCAATAATAGCCCCAGATCCAGAGTCAATAACTCCATGGATTGCAGCACTGGCGGGACAGAACCCTCAGCAATTCTCAGCGCCAGTCCCTCAACGAGCGCCGTTTTACCCACCCCTGGCTCCCCGGTCAGGATGGGATTATTCTGTCGCCGACGGAGCAGGATATCGATCATCTGGCGGATCTCCTGCTCGCGCCCCAGCACCGGATCAAGCTCCCCGCGCCGGGCCAGTTCGCTCAAATTACGGGTATACTTTTCCAGCACAGAGGTTTCCGCCATCGCGTCAAATCCTGTCCGGGAAACGCTACCCCCGCAGGCTTGTAATACCGCATATGCCTTTTGGCGATCGCAATGTAATACCTGCTGGATGTGCGGTATCCCTGTCACATCTTTCTCCAGTAGACTGGCGAATATTGCAGCTGACCCCAGCGTACTTTGCCCCCAGCTTGCACTCGCCAGCAACCAGCTATTGACAAGCCACTCAACGAGATTTTTAGCGAAGACAGGACTGTTGCTCTGACGCACCTCTGTCTGCATCAGCGCGTGGGAAACAGCGTCAACTAGTTGATCCACCGACAATCCCGTCTGTAATGCCAACGACTCAAAGAGAGCACCTTCCTGACGCAAAAGAGCCATTAACAGATGTGCTGGCGCAACCTCCGTATGTTTTTGCTCCACGGCAAGGCTAATCGCGGCATCGATAGCTGCTCGCCCCTCGGGCGTTAACTTGCTAATAATAGGTTTTAAGTGGGTATTCATACTATTCCTTCAATAAAATCAATGGCATTGAGCTATATCATCCGGCAAACCTGAAATAGGTTCAGACAAAGAATCCGTCGCGCGTTGCTGGATGCGCTCATCAATCGTTGTTATCTGATCGGTAAGACCGGCAATTTGTTCGGTCAGGTCATGCCAACGTTGCCAGGCATCCTCTATGGGTTGGGGGTCGGAGACCTTGAAGCGGACAAGGAGATGTTTAATGCCCAACTGATTTAATAGCGCGGTGTCGTCACCAAACTCATCGCTGCTAAGCAGTGCTTCACCGTCGGGGAAGCGGCGTATAAAGGCGGGCCAGGCATCGTCGCCGCTCAATTGATAACGGACGGTAAAATCCGGAAACAGCACGCTGAGCGTAACGCCAGAGCATTCACCAGGCTGCCAGACAAACCCGGACTGGTCGGCAAAATTCATGCTGATAAGCTGTTGATCGCCCTTCTGGCAATGGAGTGTCAACTGCGTTCCTGTCGGGATCAGTCGCGCGCCCTCAGGTACAGTCGCAGGCATACTGGAGAGCTGGATTTTCCATTTTTGTTTCGCCAGTTCAGCAAGTTGTAATGTCAGCCCGTCCGCTTTTGCCTGAAGCATCGCCCGCTTGTCAGCGTCCAGAGTCAATCCGCGTTGCGGCACATCCTGCAGCATATCGGGTGTCATCACTTGCCGTGCAAGCAGCAGGAAATCAGTCGTGAGTGGGACAGACATGCCCGCATACGTTGCAGCATCCAGGCCATGACGAGTGGCTGAAAGCATGGCTTTTGCCGGACCACGAAGGAATTCAGCAACAGATTTCTGGCTCAACGCCTGCTGCTCCTCATAACTACGTTGTTCTTCATCCTTGCCTAACGGCCAGATGACCTGACTCTTCCATTGTTCATTGAGCCAGCAGGCGCTTTGCATCATGGCGTAAGCCAGTAGCCGGTGGGTATCCTCCTCGTAAAGCGACCATACCGCCGCGCTCCCTGTATCAGTGACTGTCCCGGACAGATGTTCTTTCAGCCTGATGAGCGCTGGCGTGAGTTTCAACAGCGGATTTTGCTCTCCCCCTTCTACCGGTATCGTGAACATCCCCCGAGTAAGACGGTCGCTTCGTGGCCCCTGAGCCATCGCGTCATTAACGGCCTCATTGCGCGCGTTTTGCCACTGAAGCCAGGCTTGCTGCACGGGTTGCTCGTTGTCAACCGATGCTGCCACTGGTTGTGCCCGAAGCCAGGCCGCCAGGGAATGACGAAAGCGCGAATCAATCTGCTGCGCCTTATTCATCAGAGGCGTCCTGCCTGATGTCAAAGCAAGCCGCTGTAAAGACCGTAGCGTCGTCAACCACGGCTGGGCCTGCGATGAAGGTACATCATCGAGCTCCTTAATCGCTCGATTGGCAAACTGCATCGCCTGGCTTTGCCCCTGGCTTAACTCAATCAGCTGGTTATGCGTCAGAACGGGCAGGCTGGCTTTTGACAGCGTTGCGCTGACATTACTGAGAAACTGACTCCACGCATCCTGCTTGCGCGCAAATCGTTGCTCACGCGCCCGTTCGAAAACGGGTTGCACGCCACCTGCAGCGCGCTCAATCTGTGCCATCCAGACCGCAAGCGTGGCCTCGCCCTTGCGCGTCCAGCCCCCGGAAAGCGTATTATCCTGCGATAACGAAGGCCAGTAGGTGGAGGCATGTAGCGCTGGCATTTGCGGCGATGGCGACAGAAGCCATTCCAGAGAGGGGTCGCGATTAACCAAATTTATCAGAAGCTCCCTCGCCGTTTGCAGCCACTGCTCACCCTCGGGGCTCTGCATATGGTAGCGTTCCAGCGCTAACCGGGTGAGCGGAGAAACCGTTGCCGGATAGCGATACTGTTGCAGCTCCCCGGCAATAGCGGGACGTTGCTGCAGCACCGACAAAATGGCGTGGTCGCGCATCTCTTGCCACACCAGCAGCGCATTTGCCAGTTGTAAAATGTACTCCCGCTGTTGTTCCAACGATGCCGCCAGTACACGTTGTTGATAGGCCTGGAACGTCTGCGGCAAAGGACGCGGCGTTGCGACAATTCGGGCTAATCGGGCGCCCGCCAGGGTTTGTTGCTGGCGTAAAATCGGTGAAAAAGGGAAAGTCATCAGCGATGCCGTCGGCAGCTGTTCATCCTGTTCCAGAAATGCGGCCAATGCCGTAGGTGACATATGAGTAATGTCGTGCTGAAGCCGATTGGCCGTTTGCATAGCCGAGATCCCCAGCCAACCGACGCAAACGGCCAATAAGACAGCGATGAACACCTTTCCTTTTGGTCGATGATACCAACGTGGTCTGATGCGATGCTGGCTCAGCATGCATAGTCCTTCCGTCAGCAAATGATGAGCAAAAACGCTGGTTCGGCGTGCCCGGTTATTCGCCTGCGGTTCTGTGGCGGTAAACCAGACGCCACTCAGTGAGGTATGACTGAAATAGGCGTTTGGCTCACACAGTGACGCCAGAAAAAGCCGTAGTGGAGGTTCCAGCCGGGCGATATTCTCCGGGAAATCCAGTAACAGCGAATAATCCTGCGCGCTCAGATGAAACGGTCGCCCCATGCTCAGCCGAACAGAAGAGAGTCCTTCCTTTAACGCGCTAAACAACGGTTGCAGCGTATGGGGATCTTCACCATCAATATGCGGCGGTATGTTCCAGCTATATCCCAGCGTCTGCTGGCGTTGCGCGTCAGAAAGCTGCCGCTGCCACAGACTAAAACCAGGAAAACGGTCGCACTGGGTGACAATAATGTGGAGCGGTAGCTGCTCGCCAAAATGTTTTATCAGAGGCTCAATCAGCGCCCGAACTTTTCGGGCCATAGCATGCAGGGTATTGCTCTCATCATTCAGCAGCTCGCTGACAGATAAAGTAATAATAATTCCTGCAGGCATCGGCATTTTTGTACACCAATGTGCAATTCGCTCCCAGCCTTGACGGAACGCCGCGCCGCCGACAAGAAAATTGCTGGAGAGATCAAGGATGCCCATGCGGCGAAAAAACCACCAGCGTAACGTTCGGGTTGGCCCCGGTACGGCATCATCCATTTCGCCATAAAATAACGGTAACCCGGAACTGCCCAGCAGAGTGCTCTTACCGCTCCGTTCGCCAATAAGTAGAAACCAGGGAAGTCGGTGACGTTTGCGCTGTATGCGTTTGATAACACTCGCCCCCGTTTTCCAGTGTTTCAGCAATACGTACTCTCTGCGGGACAAGCGATACTTCGCCAACCATCTCCGCTCTTTACGGCCCCTGAACAGCTGCAAACATGCGAGAAAAAGCGCCCACAACAGTACCGCCAGCAGCAGCATAAGCAGCCAGAGCAGTAATATCGAAGACGTGCGCCAGTTTTGCCATAAGCCTAAAGTGAAGCAAAATAGCAATGACAGACACAGCACGACCAGCCAGCCGGTAAAATAAGCTAATTTTTTCAGCATAGTAGTTACATAACGTAATAACGGAAAAGGAAGAAAAGGACTCCGTACAGGAACAACGCGCCTGAAATCACCACAGGTAATAGCGATTTGTGCCGTGTTATGGCGATCTTTTTGTCAGGTATGCCTGAAGCAACGGGGGTATCACACGGCCATGCCCACCAGTTTTCCTGCAGACATTGCTTGCGCTGTTCTTCAATCAGGGCCAGTAAATCAGACCGATCGTCTACGGTGCCGTACTGACCATGAAAACCGTTCTGGAGGCAAAACAGGAAAACCTTTCTGGCCTGCTGATGCCCCACGTCAAGCACCGTTAATCGTTGAAAAAAGTGGGCGCCCGCCAGAGTAGTATTCAAATATTTGCGCTGTAACCTTTCGCCCTGCCACTGCTGACGCCACGGCAGTTCGGAGCAGAGCATCAATTCATCCAGCCAGGCAATCACAGCAAAGTACGCTGCAGCCTTCTCCTCCTCTTCAACATCGCACTGGTTCGCCTCAGAGCGAGCCTGTTCCAGCGTTTTTATGCAGAGAAGCCGGCTTTCCGCATAGCCGGAAAATTCAGATGGATTATCAACAATATGCAATGCCTTTTTAAACACGGGAAGGTAGCTATCCAGCAGTTCCATCATGCTTCCCCCATCGCAATAACCTGCACCTGCAAATCCATCGGCGCATCATCCCAGTAGAAGGCGATATCCTGTTGCTGCTCGACGCTCTTCCACAGATCGTCTCGCAAATTAAGCAAAAAATAGAAGGCGTCCTTCCGATGAGGAACACCACGTGGCGTTGGTCTTAGCAAAGTGGCTGAAATACCAGGTAAGGCATGCTGGATAAGAGGAGAAATCATTGAGGCTGGCGCGATTTTGAAGCCCATACCATCAATATGCTCAGCGGTAGCCAGCGTTTCTGAGCGCAGGAGTAACATAATTTTTTCGGCTTTTTGCCATGGCAAGGACTGCAGATTGCCGCAAAAAATACGGCGCTCATCCGGCTTGAGCATGATCCATGTATTATCCTCCAGCATGAGGATATTCAATAAGGCAGTAAGGACTCGACTCGCGCTGGCAAAGCACGCGTAAAGGTCAAAATGATCGTAGGGTAGCAAGGCCAAATCTTCGCCAACCCACACACCATCGAATGAGCACTGCTCACTAAAACTGGAGAGTTCCCCGATAAGCTGCGCCAGCAGGCCATAAATCGACCAGGGGTGCATTGTCGGAGTCTGGCAGTAGTGCTGGAGTAAAGGTAAGGCGCGATTAAGGGAGCGCATTGCCAGCGTTTGGGTGATATCATTCCGATTGGCGCTCTTAACCTGTTCCGGACGTTTATACTCGGCAAACTGACGTGCCCTGTTCGCCAGTTCAGCACAGACGCTGTCCAGCAGAGATTTTAACGCCGTCCCACCATTTAAGGTCACGATGGGCGGGCAAAAAGTGGGGTCAACCATAACCCGATCGTTGTCATAACGCAGGCGCATTAACGGCAATAATTCGCAGTCAACAATGCCATCTTTCTCCTCATCGCTGAGGATCTGAACGTTATAGAGAATACGCGATACGCTGCATTCCGGGCCGGTAAAGTAGACATCCTTCATGACTCCCGGCTCATGTGGGGTAAGCCATCGGCTGTTCGGCGAGTCCCCCACATTGACATGTGCGGGATCAAAGCGACGTAGCGCCAGCCATAGCGTGAAAGGTTTCTCAAGCTGCTTCCAGACACCCCGTAGCTGTCGCGGTTGTAACATGCTATTTCCAGGATACTCCAGGTAGTCACCCGAGGGTAATATTGCCTGTAACCGCTCAATTTTTAACGAAAAGTCAACCAACGTGTCCGGATTAAAATCGCAATGGATAAGGCCAACATTCCACGGCTGAGCCAGTTGCCGCGCACGTGAGAGCATGTAGCTATGGTGCAAATCAAGCGACTGCATATGCTGAGGCTGCAAATAAACACCGGAGTACCAGTAAATTTGTTGTAACTCAGGGTACATATCCTATTCCCCGCGATCGGATGGTGCCGCACTCGCGGCAACATCATGTTGGGAAAGGGAAACAGGCAGTTGCGGCGCGCCCTGTATTTGAGTGATCGCTTCACGCCCAAGCCGCAGCTGAAGTGACAGCGGCGCCAGGTGAGCCTGCCATACCGGGTTCCACCAGCCATGGCTCTCACTGTTCACCGGAATTGCGACCACGGCCATATGCTGCTTTTTAGGGAAAGGGTAATACCCCGCAACAATAGCGATATAGCGCGTGTTTTCACTACGATCGATGTGCAACGTGGTACGCTGCCCCGGCATCGCGGCATAGCGATCAACTTTTAAAATGTCATCCTGCGCTCCGGCTGCGCTAAACAGCCCTTTGAGTGCAAAAGGATTAGAAAGCAACTTGTCCAGCGTGCTGCTTTTCTGCGCCTGCACAAGTAATACCGTGCAGCTGTTTGCCACATCGTGCCAGGCATTCAGGTCGGGATCGGTCTGAATATCCAGCGAGATTGCCCCCTGAGCAAACGGAGCCGGAGCTTGCTTCATGGCCTGTTCTTTAGTGGCCGTCATTGCGCTATCGCTCGTACAACCGCTCAACAGCATGGCGCCCAGCAAAAGTGCAAAAGAGAATAATCTTCTCATTGAGAGAGTTGTCCTGTTAATACGAGGTTAATATCGCGCATGCTGCTACTATCGTTCAGCATCTCTTCCAGCCATTCAGTAAGCGTCATGTTGGCCCATCTCGCTGCGCGCTCCATCAGGAACGGTACCGGACTGGAAGGCTCGGTTTGGCGAAAATAATGGGCAATCGCCAGCATCTGCTTCACGGCCATTTCTCTATCCGTTATCTGCATTCGGCTTTGTGCCGCAACGCTCTTCACGTCGCCTTCTTCGGGATATTTATCAGGGGGGGAAAGCGGCATCTCATCCGTCTGATAGCTAACGCGCGGCGCCAGGCGTTGTAGGTAATCAGCGATATCCTTCACCATCTGGCGAGAATGAGTGAACAACTCCCCCTCCGGATCCTGACTCAGTGAAAGATAATGAGCATTTAACTGGGCGAGGGCTGCCGCCAGCGTTTTTACCTGCGCTGCCTGCTGGTCTATCTCGTGAGCAGAGAATGATGACGCCTGGCTTTCGAACGTTGCTACCGTCAGATCCCCTTCCTGGCTTATTAGCTCGTCACGACGCTCCGGAGCGACGCTTATCTTGTGTTCAAAAGCCTGAGTCTGCTTCCAGTGAGCAAGCGAGCTAATTTCCTGTTCCAGCAAAGGCAGACAGAACAACAGCTGGCTGACATCGCGATCAAGCCGTACCAGGCGTGCGCGCCGAATAGTCAGTCCGTCATCCTCAAGGGATGGCCAGCAGTGAAACCAGAACTGCGTAATAAATGCGTTTAAAAAATCTATCCCCGCAATCAGCCCCGGCACACCGTGCCGATGAGCAAGCGCTTCGACAAGCCAACAGGCGAGTTGCAGATCTTTACTCTTCTCGCGCAAAGCCTGTTCGCTCAGGCTACATACCCGCCCCCAGTCAGCTTTTTTAGGATCGCTCACCGCCCAATCGTCCTGAGGTAGAAACGACGGGTCGCTTTCACGCGCCAGGCGAATCTCATCAAAGATGCTGTCATATTCCAGATTATCCCCGGCAGGGTTATCTGACGTTATCGGCCTTAAAAGGGTGGCAAAGTCTGGCAATGTGATCATCTTTGGTTATCCAATCAATACCGTGGGGCAACCGGTGACGATAGTGCCCCCATGGGCACAGCTATCGCCTATTCGGGCAGCTGGTTTATTGGCGATGAACACTTTCGTGCTGCCCATGACAATGCTGTCGACTGGACCAACGCAGGTGGCCATCGCTCCCACGGTAGCGGCAGGCAATCCACCAATCAGCACGGTAGGAACACCTGGCGGCAAAATCGGCCCACCAACATGAGGTACTGGCGGAACCCCTGGAGTGACCATCGGACAAATATGCATATCGGAAACACGTGCGGCAGGCTGACCCATTACGCCCCCTCCCCAGCAGAGCAGCGGCTAAAAAGGAGCGTCGCGCCCTCAACCGGGTCTTCCGCCAGTTGAACCGCCAACATAACCAGCGCACAGTACATAAGCCGGGGGCTGAGCGCAGGGTCTGGGTAAACCGGCTCTTGTTCCGCAGGCGTCATGCTGCCGTAAGCCCAGAATAATGAGAGCCCCAAAGCCCCCACCGGCGTGCTAAACCCCACCTTCTTCGCCTGTTCAAAAACCTGCCAACGGACACCATCGTCCGGCTGCTGGAATCCACGTTCGATAGCCTCCAGCAGCGCACTGCCGGCCGCTGGCATCGCCTCCCGCATAAACGCGGCGAGCTGTATTCCCACAACCTTGAGGGGAAACGCTTGCACCCATTGTTGTAGCGCCGCCTCCCACTCCCCTGATGCCAGCAATTGCTGAACGTGGCTTTGATGTTGCGCCATACTGACTCCTTAGCCGATGTTAATAATGCCGCCGCTAACCTGCGTCATTCCGCTACCGGAAACCGTGGTCATTGCCCCTTTCAGCTCAGCGGTTGCGCTGGCTTCAACCGCAATAGTCATCCCGTTGATTGAGATACCACTGGATGACAGGCTGATCTTATTGCTGCCTACTTTCAGCTCAATTGACTGTGTTGACTCAAGGATCAATGCCTTATCTGTCTTCATGGTCCCGCTGCCCCCCACAACGCTCAGTACATAGTTGCCGTTGTTCAACTCCGTAACGGCATCCCCCGCAATCTTTTGCTGGAGGTCGCCGTTTTCCAGCGTGACGAACAAGTCCCCTTGCTTCAGGGTCAATCTGTCGTCTCCTTTCGTCAGTTCCGTACTGCGATTCGCCGCTATCGTGCTCGTTGCATTATTTCTTACCGCAAGGGACAGGTCTTTTTGCGCGACGATCGTCAGTAGCTCTTCCCCTTTTTTGTCGTTGAAACTCAGTCGGTGCCCCTCATCAACGCTACCGCTCGGGCTACTGCGGGTCATAAAACCACTCTCATTTTTCTCTTCGGGCAACGAGAAAGGCGGCTTGTTCTGGCCGTTGTAAACCATGCCGGTGACCAGCGGGAAATCCGGGTGTCCCTGGATAAAACTCACTAACACCTGACTACCAACACGAGGGAGAAACTGTGCGCCAAATTTACTACCAGCCCATGGCTGCACGACCTGTACCCAACAGGAGCTGGTATCGTCATGGGGGTTTTCGCTGTCCCATGGGAATTGAATTTTTATGCGGCCTAATTCATCCGTGTGGATCTCTTCCGACGACGGGCCGACAACGCTCGCGGTCAGCAACCCCGGAACTTGCGGTGGCAAATGTTGGATGGGAGGAAGCCAGGGCTGCTCATTGTTCATTGCCTGAATCTGGCACTGACACTGGCTCAGATGGTCATCAAAATTATTCGCAGCATCTATGTTCAACGCCTGAATGCGGTATGGTTTGTTGCCAGAAGGATGCCCTGTAAAGGTGAATACCTCACCGCAACAAAGCCAGTGAGCATTGACCGAACCAGTAAAACAACTGGCATTGGCTTCCTGCGCATTCATAACCCGCTGCGACTGTCTGGAAACCATCCCCCTGTCTTCTTGCGGAGTGATATCAATAAAAGAAACATTTTCTACATGCCCTTCAGCCCCACTGGCGCTTTGCTCGTCGCTAACCGGGGCCGCCTGGAAGGTATTAAACCCCTGCAGCGACACGCTGCCCGGCAGCAAAGTGCAGGTTGACTCCCAACGATCAATCGCTCCCGGAGTCAGGATCTTTCCATGATGGTGCCAGGCAAGGTTATCGCCCTTCACAGGTTCGTGGCAGGCCGGATGATCGGCCAAAACCAGGGTATGCTCTGTTGCGCTATGGCGGAAGAAATAGTAAATACCCTCTTCTTCCAGCAGGCGCTGGATAAAATCAAATGCGGATTCCCGATACTGGATACAGTATTCTCGTTTCGGGTAGTCTCCGTGCAGTTGTCTGTCCGGTTGGGCGATACCATGTTCGCTGAGCAACGTCGTGACCAGATCAGGTACGCTAACGTTTTGCCAGACGCGCATATCGCGTCCCATTTTCAACAACGATAACGCGGGCTCCAGCGTCAGAATGCATTCGGCCTCATCCTGCGTTCGCTGCGCAAAGCCCACGCGCGTAACGACACCATGCAAGTATCGCAGTGGCTGCTGTTGACTACCATCACCCATTCGACAAGAAACGTTTTCGCCGTGCCAGCGCAGTAATTGCGTTTCCGTCATCCGGGTTAGCGAACGGATCTCGTAACGGTACGCAGACGAAATCGCTTCACGGCCCTGTAAAGCGACAAGCAACAGGTCGTTGGCAATATCACCATTCCAGCACAACAGGTGTTGTTGCTGATGCTTTTTGAGTTCATCAATAAGTGGCATGCGTTTCACCTTAGTTAAAGACAGGGTCAGCCAGGCGCACCTGATACTGATGCGGATGGCTGCCCAGGCACAGATTCAGCCCTAACGCACTCTCGCCCAGAGAACGAACAGGCGTGTCAGTGCTGTCGATCGTGAGAGATACAGAGAAGTCCATTACGGAACCCGTATATCTGCGAATAGATGTCCAAATATCCCTCACGGTCTCTCCCATAGAGACAAACCGGCGAGATTCTTCTACCGACATGGGGCCAAATATCACGTCAAAACATGAGCTAACTTCAATCCGCTGCCGACCCAACATCGGTGCGTTCGCCAACGAGGATGAGGTTCCCCCTAGCTGACAACACTCATATCCCGCAACTTCACGCCACCCTCCAGTAAAAGGCGTTATTTGTGCTGGTACGCCAAATTTCTGGCTCAGGAAACGCTCAAGACTGAGCATCGAATGCGCTGAGGATATAAACGGAGGCGTATACTGCATCCGCGTGGCTGAGGGTGTTGCATCCAGCAATCCCGTCAGTGCGAGAACGGCGGTATGTAAGGGGCTTTGAGCCTGTGACTCGGCCTGGGCATAGAGATGATGTTTTTGCCAGGCGAGGTGATCCAGGCAATACAATCGATGACCGAAAATATCAATAAACGCTTTTGCACCCCGATCGCCATAGCGATAATGGCGATCGATCATCCATTCGGTATAGGCCGTCGGCAGCGCGCCCAGCGCGCCGGTTAAACCGTTATATCCGGTGGTCAGGGTAATCGGCGTATCAGGATGCGACTGTTCCAGACGTTCAACTTCTCCCTGCGGAGCGTCCAGCGACAATGCTGATGAAATAAACAGTTTTTCATCTAATAACGTCGCATCTTGCGCTTTTCCATCGCGCAATTTGCGCAGCAACACGCGTATCTGCTGATGCAAATTATATTTGCTGACGATTGCCATCAAAGCCATGACAACTTACCTGCACGAACTGGCCATACGCGACGTGTTTGTATCTCCCGATCGATACACGTTGTCAGGCGGGTAAAGCTGTTAACTGGGGCGTATAATGCTAATAGCCGATCCAGAAAGGAACACAGCAGGTAATAGTCTGGCTCATGCAGCGCATCCTGATGAAAAGCGACAGTCAACTCCAGACCTCGCACCAGTGAATGCGGATCGCTCTGAATCAACCTGGCGGTCACCGGCTGATAATCAATCGACTGAATCAAATTAAACTGGCGGATATTATCCGGGCTCTCATCAAAATTGTATAAAGCCAGCATATCTTTCAGCCGTTGCACCCCACGCTCGCCATCAAGCAACTGATAGTTAAGCGACAGCTGGGAGAGGAAACGCCAACGAACGTCGCTTTTTTCAGGCGGATTGATCGGTTGCGTCGGATGCGTGAGGGCAGTAATTTTCAGCCCCGCAACGGGTGCCTCAATATCAAAATCGCCGTCAGGATGGCCATATTGCATCTGGTATGGGACGGTATGATTGGTACAGAGAATATCGAGCGTCACGATTTCCGAACTGGCTGAAGGCGGACGGTTTTTATGCATGCTAAACGCGATAAACTGTTTTCGTTCTACATGCTGTTTCCCGACCATTTTGCGGTAAAAACTTTGCCAACGCAGTCCGGACTCTGTCCCGCTATGAGGGCTGGTTTGTTGTTCCAGTAATGGCGCAACCGGAATCTGTTCAATGCGATTTTCTGTTTTACGCTGAACATAAACCTGATTAATAGCCCAGACATCCATCATCGCCTGATGACGCGTGTCAGGAATAACCGGATATTCAGCCGTTGCGTCACTCAGAGAAATGGGCTCCGCTCGCATTGAGAAAAGATTGACCGCTGGCGTACAATGTAAACGGAAAAAATCAACATCAACTAACCCGGTCATTCTTTCCAGGTTCCCGACTAAACTATTGCGCTGAAAAACAATCAAAACTTCAATCGATTCACCGCCCTTCGCGCTAAAGCCGACAGGAAGTTTAAGATCGATAAACGAAAATTTTTGTGGAAAATAGAAATAATCCATCAAAAGAATATGAATAGGATCAATGCGCAGATCGTGAGCCAGTAATACCTCTTCAGCCTCAAAGCCAGCAGGTGACAACGCGTCAGCAGAAAGCATGAATGTCTCGCCATTTTTACGCAGAGTCAGCGTATCAACCTCCGAGCAAAGCAGAGTATAAAGGGTACTAACGGCATTCCTGGGGCCATGCAAATATAATCTAACCGTCTCATCGGACAAACGGGCGCCAGGCCATAGCGTAAAACACAGGCGCAATCGCCAATTAAGTTCATCGGTATCAAAGAGTAATTCGGCCTCATGCAGCGATAACGGGAGAAGGTTCACCGGATAGACAGTCCGAAACTGACAGGCAACAGGCGTACTCTGACGCGAAAATAATGAACTTCCCGCCGGTAATATGTTTTTACCTGAAATTCCACTCCGCAATGGGTCGGCGGCAATATTCACAATGCAGGTGGACGGTAACGGTCTTAAAAATTGTGGCGCCAGAACCGACAATAACGCCTCGATAACCTCTGGCATATCATCATCAAGTCGCTGATGAATACGCGAGGTCAAAAGAGCAAAGGACTCAATAAGCCGACTGATATGCGGGTCTTCCGATTCACCTTCAACGATTCCCAGACGACGAGCGATTTTAGGAAAGCGGCTGGCGAATATCTTTCCATGTTGCTTGAGAAACCCTAATTCTTTCTGGTAATAAGATAATAATCTATTCATTGAAATAGAATCTCCCTGTATAATCATCCCATTTTAATTCCAGAGCGATAGGTTCCTGCAGGTACATAGCCTGAAGTCTGAACGAAATAGAATTAGAGGGCTCAGCAATTGCGGTCAACGACACCTGCGTCAACCGTGGTTCGAAGCGGGCGATTGTATTTTTTAAGCGCTCTTCCAATTCCTGGCGACGTGCACTAACTTCTACTATCTGGCCAAATGACTCATTAAACCCATAATTAATTATTGAAGCATTCACAAATTCTATTTCTTCGATATCAGGAAGTCGTGAACGGGAGTTAAATAACATTTTTAATTCCTGGAGCAATACATCTCGTCCACTGGAACTCCAGTGATAATCATCCTCTTCGCTGAGAGGGTGATTATCACTGAGACGAGAAAGTAGTGATGGATTCATCATTCATTACCTTAAACCCGGATGCATATGTTGCACCCGGATATTTTTCTATTTCAATGTCTTCTCTGGGATATCGTATTTAATTGGCCCAACCTTATCCAGACCAGTTTCGGCAGCATTAGGCACATTAAAGGTAACTTCGACCATGCCTTCGAAAATGAAGGAAAGATCCATGAACAGTTTATCCCGCATTTCAAAATTCAGGCTTTGGATCTTACAGTTATTAAAGACAGAACGTTGAATTTCATAATCAGGGTCATACTGATCGGAACCACGATGCACCGTAGTAATAACGATTTCTTTATAACCACGTTTTAAATACTGTTCATACAAACTGCTGGTTTCCTTTGTGACCATAATAGACATCTGAATAGCATCAAAGTACGTACCATCAGGTCCAGCAACCGTATTCAACCCGGCAGGCACATAGCCTTCCATCCATTTACTGTATTTTTTCTCTTCTGATGAGCCTGAAATTACTTTGTTGTCAATTTTAATCTCAATGAACTGACAATCCTTCAATTTAGCCATTATAGTACTCCTTTAATTAACGAGGGATATTACGCTCCCGCTGCGGCAGGTAAATCCGCAACAAGGCGCAGAGACATGCTTAGTCCTTCAAGCTGAAAATGTGGTTTTAACCACGCAATCGCCCGATAGGTTCCGGGGAAACCGGGAACTTCCACGACATCAATTTTTGCTTCACGTAGAGGATAACGTGCTTTAGTTTCAGGTCCGGCATTATCAGAGGCGACAACATATTGCATAATCCATTTTTGCAAATACTCTTCACATTCCGCACGAGACATAAAACTGCCTATCTTGTCACGGACAATTGATTTTAGATAATGCGCAAAGCGTGATGTTGCGAGGATATAAGGCAACTGACTGGACAACCGTGCGTTAGCGTTCGCTTGGTCGGAATTATATAACCGAGGTTTGTTGATCGATTGCACAGCAAAAAAAGCGGCATAATCGCTGCCTTTGCAGTGGACTAAAGGTATAAATCCCAGCTCAGATAGCTCTTTTTCTCGACGGTCAGAAATAGCAATCTGCGTGGGGCATTGCATGACCCTTTCGCCATTACTCGAAACATAGTTATAAGCGGGGAGCGATTTAACAAGACCGCCACCTTCTACACCTCGAATTGACGCACACCAACCATATTCTTCAAATGACTCAATGATCCGCCCAGCCAATTCCCACGCAGAATTAACCCATAGATAATCGCTGCCCGTATCGTTTTCGCTGATAATTTCTTCAAAAGCAAAGGTTTCAGCAGGAATCGTCTTACCACCGTAGGGAAGTCTGCCTAAAACTCGCGGCAACGTCAGTCCGATATACCGGCTGTCGTCATTCTGGCGAAAAGAACGCCAGCGAGCGTAATCGGTTGTCTCGAACATCTTTGCCAAATCACGCGGTCGCGGAAGTTCAGAAAAATCGTTCATCGACAACATGCCCGGCGCAATAGCGCTCAGGAACGGGGCATGTGCAGCTGCAGCAACATGTGAGATTTGCTCCAGTAGGGAAATATCTTGCGGGGTATTATCAAACTGGAAATCACCTACAAAGGCTGAAAAAGGTACCCCACCAAAAGTACCATACTCGCTTTCGTAAATGCTCTTAAACAGCAGCGACTGGTCAAAATCACTGGCTTCTTTGAAATCTTTAATCAATTCCTGTTTGGTACACTGCAACAGGCGAATTTGTGTATTCTCCGTTACGCTGGACTGTACCAGTTTGTGCAGACCACGCCACGATGATTCCTTTTTTTGAAACTCAGATGAGTGAATAATCAGGCTGACTTGTTGAGACAATAACTCATCGATTGCTGTAATACGCTGCTCAATGCTACCAATTAAATCACTGGAAATAGTAACCGCACCCGAAACGACTTCAGCCAGGAAGTTGTTCAGTTGCGCCTTCATTCTGTCCCTGTCTGATTCCCGGCGGATGGCCTGGGTATTATCAATGACCTGATCCAGAAGCTCATTACTCAAGGATGTAGTACCAACGACATTTGGCATCAATTCGCTGCTCATGCGTCATCCTCACTCTGACTGGCATTCTCATCCGTTCCGGGGAATTGTTGTCGAGCCAACTCGCCAAGTTTGAGTTTTAACAATTCATTGCTGGCTGCCCGGTTACGTAAATCACTCAGTTGCTCGCGTAGTTCCATCAATTTTTTCAGCGGTTCAACCTGTTGCACGATATTATCTGGAGAAAAAGCGTCCATACTGTTAAATGTTAACGAGACCGCTAACTTGCCCGTCGTACCTGGCAATACGCTGTCCACCATGAATTCAGCCTCTGGCTTCATTGACGACATAATCTCGTTGAAATTATCTTTATTGACATTGAGAAACTTACGATCGCGCAGGTTGTCTTCTGGTTGCGTAAAATCTCCCATTACGCCAACAACCAAAGGCAGCTCCTTCGCCGCCTGAGCATCACCTATTTCAACGTCGTAAGTAATCTGCACCCGAGGTGGTCGTACTTTATCTAATTTATGCTGAGTATTACTCATTGGCCCGTCCAATTCGCAAATAATAAACTGCTGAGAATTTCAGTTTTCGCTTCAACGAGTATTACTCAATTTTCGCAGACAACAAATGTACTGGAAAAGACACTAATAAATATTGCATGTCAATGCCTTCTCATCGACATTTTTAGGTTTAAAAAAAACCCTTCGTTATATTTAGAGAAAAATCAACCATTAATAAATGAAGCGTATGGTATTGACAAAAATACAACATAATATAATATGAAAATTAAGTATTATTAATTAAGTATGGAGACTTAGAGATGAAAACAAAAACTCAAATAGATGATAATAATGTATTTGATCATTATTTTAGTTATGCAGTTAGTTCTAAACCGATGAAGGCTATTGAGGCATTGTTTTTGCACTTGTTACCTTATGGAAGGAAAATCTTGCTTAAAAAAAACAAATGCTATCGACTTAATGAGGAGCAGGACGGTATTGGTCTGGTATTAATTACAGATGGCCTGGTTTCTGCTATCAATTCAGATACAGGACATTTCGTTTCTACACTTTATCCTCCCAGCCTGCTAGGGTTATGTCATGGGTACAGTGCATTTTATAATGTTCCTGGAAGAATCAGAAGCACGCTACATGCTGAGACTGATGTATCTTTATTTTTTATCCCATTACAAAGGTTTGTTGACGTCGCGGATAAAGAAGAGCTATGGCATCACGTCGCCAGAATCTTAGCACATCGAATAATAACGATGGTTAATAAAGAGAAAACGTATATTGGAATGGACTCTTATACCATCATAAAATCAATCATTGAGGAAGTTTGGCTTTATCCAGAGAACTACCGCACACACATCAGCCTGCCCCATTTCATTCAGAAAAAATCAGGATTATCGCGAAGCAGAATTATGAAGATTCTTCTTGACCTTAAAATCGGCGGATACATAAATATCGTCAAAGGAAGACTCACGTCTGTTACTAAACTGCCTTTATCATACTAAATCATCCACCCATTCAACTGGAAGAATAATTCTAAGCGTTAATGCCCAAATTCTTGCATTGTGCTCACGTTATGAACATATCCATAAAATATGTTAAACGCAATCTGTTACTGATTTAATATAACAGTCTTATATTTACCTGTTAGGTACAGTTATCAATATCAGATAGTTCTTCCAGTTAATTAACGTCAAGAGATTTAACAATATCAAAATGTAAGCAATATGCGCTTTAATGTCAGAAATTGAAGAAACTTAGGCCTGTATTAAAAGGAGGACGCTCCTTTTATATTTTAATGCCAGCAGAGCACTACTGATTAACCAATCGGTGAATAGTTATTCTGTCGTATCATCGTAAAATTGACCTCCTGATTCCAGGTGATATTGTAAATAGCCCTGTTTTAGTGTCACTCACTTCTTAAGATTCCGGCCAGCTTGCTTATTATCCAGTTACTGGCAAAAACGATCTCAGTAAAGAACCCACATTGCATTAGGTCCGTATCCCCCCGCCTCCCTTTTCGATGCCCGGCAGCCAGGCAGCAATGCGAAGGCGTCCGCAGACGCCTCATCCAGGCCCCCCAATGCAACAGAATTCAGTTGATGTATTCACACAAAAAAATCAGGAGGCAAACAGAGCCTCCTGATAACTGTCGTTCCCGTAAAAAGCGAGCCCGTTTTTTTAAAACGCTTTACACACTATATCCACCACGCCGGAGGCTGACGTCAGAACCTTCTCATCAACGAAGTTATTCCACAGTACGTAAATTCTTTGCCCCGTGGTTGTCGAAGTGTCTTTGGTCCACATCCCCTCCACGCCGCCCGCATGGCTCCAGAGGGGATATTGCGACGGATTTCCCCACTCGCCCAGCATCGTCCCTACTGCGCGGGTTCCATAAGAACTCGGCGCACCGTTCGAGAAATCACTGTAGCCCGGCAATACGCGCCCCCGGGACTGACAGAGCGTATCGGCATCGGCAGGATCCGCGGAACTCTGGGCTTCCGAAACAAACCAGTGTTTAAGGGTAAAGGTATAGGTCAGCGGCTGCCCGCCTCCGGTTGGGGTTGCTGTGATGGTAGCTGTTGTACTGTTTGCAGGCGTGCCCCGCATTGTCAGAACGCCAGGCGACATGACAAGGAGCCAACCACTGGCGCCGCTATCAACGCTCCATGTGTAATTATTGGCATTCGCCGGATCTCCGTCGATCACAATCTGGAATTCCGCCGAGAAAAAACCGGTCTGAGGGAATCCGCTATCGGGGGCGAACGTCTGCCCAAAGGCGGTCAGTCCCGTTATCTTCGCAGCGACAAACGTCACCGGTTTCGTCTGCCCGTTATCTGCAGCGTTTATGCCTGCAACTGCCTTCACGGTGACGGATTCCCCGACGCCGTCCTTCAGCGTAACCATCGCCTGACCAGCGCCGTCGGTCTGGACGGAGGCGGCGCTGAGCGTGGCGCTGCCGGTCGTCATGAACGTCACGGGCGTATTGGCAACCACCGCTCCGGCACTGTCTTTCACCGTTGCGGTAAAGGTAATCACATCGCCGTTGTTGGCTTTTTGGCTGTCCACATCCGACGTCAGAGAGACCACATTCAGGCTTAGGAACGTCGCCGTGCGCTTCATGGCATTCGTGTTATCCAGCGTGGCGGTCACATCCACCGTGCCGCCCTCGGTATCCGTCATGCTGACGCTGGCATGGCCGTTGGCGTCGGTAGCTCCCGATGGCGTCAGCACAACCGAGCTGCGGCTGGCAGTCCAGCGCACATTCTGATTTGCCAGGATGTTGCCGGTACCGTCTTTCACCGTTGCGGTGGCAACGTTAGTCTGGACGCCATCTGCCCTGCTGTTGTCCGGCGAGACCACCAGGTCGGTAATCACGGCAGTAGACGCATCTGCAACAAACTGGCTGGACTGGATTTTATTGTTGCCGTTGGCAAGCTGCGCCTTCAGGATCACGGTTTCCGCCACGGTATCGGTGAACGTCACCGACGCCCTGCCGTCGCTACCCGTGTTGCCCGACGGTGTCAGGCGTACCGTGCTCTTGTCAGCAGTCCAGGTAATGGCCTGATCGGGCAGAATATTGCCTTTGCCATCCACCACGGTGGCCGTCACTTTATTGGCTGCGCTGCCGTTGGCAAGGCTGCCGGTGGTATCCAGCGTCAGCGTCTGAATGACGGCGGTATTGGTGTCGGGGATAAACCGCACGGGCAGTCCCTGAGATTCACTGCCTGTGTCCACCGTCAGCGTGACCGTCTCAGCCGTGGTGTCGCTGAGGTTTACGGTGGCGACACCATCACTTCCGGTGGTGCCGGTTGTGTCCGGTAATTTCGCGTTGCCAGTAACGCTCCATTTGACGCTGACACCAGAGAGCGGGTTACTGTTCGCATCCACCACAATCACCGTACCTGTGTTGGTCGCAATGCCGTCGGCAAGCGCATCAGTCGTTACCGTGTAGCTACCGATTTTTGCGGTAGTGGCGTCCGCCACAAAGGTACTGGGCTGAGTCTGGCTGCTTCCTGACGCCAGCTGCACTTTAACATTAACCGTTTCGGCCTTGATATCGGTCAGGGTGACGTTCAGCGATCCATCCGGGCCGGTTTTCCCGCTCGTGCTGGCCAGTTTTGCCGTACCGTCAACGCTCCAGGTAATATCCGCATCTGGCACCGCGTTGTTTTGCGCATCAACAACCGTAACGGTAGCGGTGTTGGTCGCCGTCCCGTTGGCAACGGCGCCAGTGGTTACGGTAAATGCGCTAATTCTTTCGCTGGCTGTATCGGGCACAAACAGCGACGCCGCACTGGCATTTTGCCCGTTACCCAGTCTGGCCGTTAACTGGAAGGATTGCGCTGTCAGGCTGGTGTAGCTGACGGTCGTTTTGCCGGTGCCGTCAGTCTTTCCGCCGGGCGTCAGGGTAATACCGGATTTATCCGTGGACCAAGTGACATCCTGATCCACCACCGGGTTGCCCGTCGCGTCTTTCACATATACTTCAGCGGTATTCGCATCGCTGCCGTTGGCGACGCTGCCGTCTTTGGTCACTTTAAGATTCTGTAACGTCGCGGTGCCGGCATTGGCGACAAACCTGCTCTGCGCCGTCAGATTGTTGCCGTTATCCAGCTGGGCTTTTAGCGTCAACGTTTCGGCAACGGTATCGGTAAACGAGATCACGGCCTTACCGGTACCGTCCGTGACGGCCGCAGAGGCAAATTTGACGGTGGCTTTGTCGGCGCTCCAGGACACTTTCAGACCCGTGACCGGATTACCATTCACATCTTTCACCGTCACTTCAGCGGTGTTGGCCGTCGAACCATCTGCGTAGCTGCCGTCTCTGGTGAGCGTTAAGTCCTGAAGCTGGGCGGTAGCGCTGTTGGCGGTAAAGGCCGCATTCGCATTTTTCGTGTTGCCGTTATCCAGCGTAGCCGTCAGCGTGGTCGTTTCAGCCACGGTATCGGTGAAATAGACCGTTAGCTGGCCGTTGGCGTCGGTCTGCGACGCTGTGCCAGTGCGCGCGCGCTTGAGTGCAACAAAAGAAACGGTGCTCTTATCCGAACTGACAGCAACACTGGCGCCGCTAACCGGGTTGCCGTTGTTGTCCTTAACCGTCACCAGCGCTTTATTGGGCGTCGCACCATCTGCCGGGCTGTTGTTGGTCGTGACGGTAAACTCGGTTATCTGCGCATTCACGGCGTTCGAAACAAACGAACCCTGCTGAGTGGCGCTCAGATCCCCGGCACTCGCCTTTATGGTTACTGTTCCCGCCTGGGTGGACACATATTGCATGTGCGCCTGCCCGTTCGCATCGGTGGTGGTTTGCGCATTTTTCAACGTGGCAGGCGTATCCACAGACCACACGATTTTGCCGTTGACGATGGGGCGGTTGTTGATGTCGGTGACAGTGGCAATCGCACTGTTTGGCGTAACGCCATCCGCCGCGCTGCCGTCTTTGTCCAGAGCCAGAATCAGATGGCTGACGGTGACACTGTTAAAGTGGCTGTCCTGCATCGCTGAGACGTTGCCGCTTTTCGCCGTCACCTGCACCGTTGCCGGGCTGGTGTTGGTGAGATTCACCACGGCGATCCCCTGAGCGTTAGTCACCGCTGTCAACGAGTCAAGTTTCGCATCGCCCGATGTTGACCACGCTATAGAAGCATTGCGTACCGGCTCATTGCTGCTGTTCGTGGCCAGTACCTGCAGCGTGTTTGGTGTAAGTCCGTCGGCGGGGGCATTATCGGCGACAGTCTGCAACGTCAGCTTACTGACGCCCTGCTCATCTTTTTTCTTGTACTGCAGCACAATCTGGTTGCTACGCTCCACCAAGGTCGTAGCGGCTGCCCGCCAGGCTGCGTTCCGCTTTCACGTTCTCCGGGTCAATCTGGTAACGCCAGTCGTGACCAAAGTCGTAGCGGAAGTTCACCTGGAACTGCGTGTCGTCCATCGAATCCTGTCCACGCTTGTAGTCCACCGCCAGCTGAACCAGCGGAACCGGGGTATAGCTGATGCCGGTGGTGACCGCCGACGGGTTGCTCTGCAGGTGGTCGGTGTCGAACAGGGCCACCTTATCGCCATAATACTGCTCATACATCAGCTTCGCGCCCAGCTGCGGATAAGCCGGGAGATAGCCCTCGGCGCGGATATCATAGCCGTCCGCCGGTTTTTCGTTGTAATCAGTAAAGTCGCGCGAGCTGTGCCAGTTGGTGGTGCCGACGTAGGTGTTGGCAGACAGTTTCAGGTAGTTGGTCCAGGCCTCTGCGCCAAAACCCACCCGCCGGTTCTTCCCGGTGAAGTCGTCATCAAAAAAGACGTTGCCGCC
>JAHWFP010091642.1:236-10272 GCA_023313725.1 Lithobius niger | reverse complement strand
GGGGGGGGGGGAGTAAACACTCACCAAAATGGCACTTTCAGTAGTCAAAATTTCTAAAAACGCCTCGGCTTCTGCCCATAATGTTAGTGTACAAGTAAGGTTTTGAAGCTAGCGGTGTACTAAAGGTATGCCTATAGGGCAATGACACAACGTAGTATTATAGTGTATAACTCTATGCTGGAGCCTTAATGGGTTAGTTGCAAGGGGCACTGCGGAGAGAAACAGGAGGGCGTCATACTGAAGCCGATGCTGTGAAGAGTGATTTCTTAGACCTAAAACGCGCGATTTTTGTTGTTGGAGAAACAACAACAAAAATAAATAATGAACGGTCCCTCAGCAAAGTAAAGGGATTTTTGAACTTCAAATGCAATCCACCTTTATCCATTCTGGTGACATACTGTGCGTTTAAAATAACAATAACAAAGAGAGAACAGTATCTTCTTAGGCTTTATGTTTATTTAGTTATCTACAAACGTATTGTAGACTAACCACCAGTTTCGAAATAGAGTTTGGCGATATCTGTTTTTAAAAACAATAACAACGAAATTAAGAAAAGTGAGGCCTTTGGCCAGTTCTTTTTAAACTTCAAGTTAAAACAAACATGCATAGAAATAAAAATAAAAAACTCTGAAATGGATACAATTCATCCAACCAAACACGCGTAAGTGCAAAAATCATGCAACAAAAACAAAACTTATGTCCTTAAATTGAGGAAGAAACACTTTCGTCCTCAACTTACGGGCCTTAGGACACTTTTGGTCTGTAGATACAGTTTTGTTATCAAATTAGGGACCTATTAGGGCTATAGAGACACTTTTGTCTTCAAGTTAGCGACCATGACAGACACTTTTGATTTCGAAAGTGTTGTTGGCGTTTCGGTTGAGTGGTTGTGAAGGGTGCTAGCTAAGTAACAACCGCTCTATTGCATTTGTTGGAAGGCGGACGGGAAGAAGGAGACGGTCAATACGAAAGGTGTTTGCTTGATTAGGGGAAAGTGGGTTACTTAATGTTCGCTCTCAATATCTAGCCTGTATTCACACACGTGTGAAGTATTTGTGTTGGAAATTATGCTTGTTAAGTTTTAGATGGACTTAGTTTTTAACTTCCTGGGTCGGTAACTGTGTGCCCGGCGTATCTTGAGTCCTGCAAGTATATATTTTGTGAGCGGCTACGTCTTCCTGGATGGGGTGTCTTTAATCGATGGCCGCCATTGTTTTTGTAACCATCTTGGATATCAACAAGGCACTCTGCTACTGAAACCGTACAATCGATCATCTGTGTTTGTTCTGCGGAGAACTCAAGATAGGCCACGGACACTATAGTCCCTGTAGCCAGAGATGATATAAAATGAGCAGATATGTCAAAAACAAATTTCTGCTTCTGACCCCAAGAATAAACCCACAAATCAGGGAAAACAGGACAGTAATATTTTAATTTTCGAAGGAATTTCCTTCTTGGTCACAATAAAAAATGTTACACGACAATGTTAAAACGACTACATCAGTCTGTTGTATCACCAAACCGCCATCAGATTGACTGAAATTTAGCACGAGCAGGTACGTTTCAAGGAGGGGGGGGGGGGGAAGGAATGCCTCTTCAATTTTTTTCGAGTCTAAGGAGAGGAAAAAAGGTGAATAAATATGAAGGAAACAAAGCTGTTAAATAGAGACTAAGGGGAAAAAAGCAACAGAAAGAATCTCCCCCTCCCCCAACCCCCAATAAAAAAATAAAAAACTGAGGAAATAAAAACAACGTTACCTTGTGAAACTCGTAACTTGTCTGGTGAAATTCGAACCAAACAACCGACCTTACTTCCCCCTTCGGTTTTTTTTCCCACAATTTTTTCACCCTATGCCTTCTTTTTTAATTGAACATTTTATTCTTCTTCTATGTTTCCGCAGCCTGTAGCCTTCTCTTTTCACTGTTTTTTCCCCCTCGGATTTGTTTCTTTTTTTTTTCCGTTTTTTTTTTATCCCTTAGCCCCTCCCCCCCCCCCCCCTTTTTTTTTTTAAGTGGCTTTGTTTTACCACGTCCGATTTGTCCGTGCTTACTCATTAAATTCTAGGACTTTTTAAAAGCGTTAATTACAACATATATGGCAAACTTAGCCAGGATGTCAAAGATAAGAACTGATCGGTTTCGGCATCAACTACAAAAAAAAAAATCTACAGATACCGATACGCGTTTTGGTCAACGCAGCACAGTAAAAGTTTTAAAAGTCACAAAGTTCGATAACGCCACAACCAGACGACATAAACACGTGCGGTTTACGGCATTTTAAAGAGTTTCGAGCAGCGTATTCCTGGATTATAGATTTGTATAGGCCAAAATAATTTAAACAAAGTTAGTGGCTATCGCAACAGCCAAAGACAGTTTACATGAAAGGTTCTTTTAAACCAAGTTAAAGTCTAGCAAATTTTTCTTTTAATGGTGGCAGCGCATCAAACATAGTATCGAACATTAGGTTATACATATGGTTTCAGTATCCGTAGCAAAACTTACAGCTAGTAACTAAATACAGATGCAAACCTATTCACGTTGCCTTTTGGACTTATATGTCAGACTGCCTGAGCGGGGAATCGAACCCAGGCAGTCTGACATATAAGTCCAGAATGCAACGTGAATAGGTTTGCATCTGTATTTAGTTATTTCTTGTGAGTCTTTGGCTTTCCCGTCTTTAACTTACAGCTAGGGTGTTGGTACCGCAATTTTGGCCCGTGCCTCATCTGACAGGGAACATCACCTCGCCTAGACTCGTGGAGGGAAACAGTAAGCCACTACGATTTACGTTATTGACTGCATTGAGACTTGATTAGTATCGAAACCTCACCGCTCAAAACATTAAAAATAAATAAATAAATAAAATGCCCTTTTTTGTGCCTTTTTTGAAGAATAACCATGCCATATTTTGCTTTTTTGCACTGAAAAATGCTGGTCGCAGCGAGGAGAGAGGTGCTTTGAGCAAAAAGAAAGCTAGCAAAGCCCAAGAAAGGGGCATATGATAAAAAAGTGAGTGACAAGCTAAAAAAAAAAAAAGTAATAGTCCCCAGAAAAATAAAGCCTTAGCGTGCCCTTTCACTGAAAGTTGTCCCCGTCCTCTAAACCATGCGCAATGGCTGTTTGCCGTGACGTCACCATGAGTTAGCCAATGACGAACGAGAACAACGGCTGTTTGGCCGTCTGATTGGACTAGCCAGTCACGTGATATGCACGTCACAGCAAACAGCCATGGCGCGTGGTATAGGATGTGTGTGCATGCTACCCATGGTCCTTCAATCCTATGGTATCTACAGTTCTTGCTGAGTGTCGGAGGAAAAGGCTCTTAACCAACTTTAACGGGTTCAGGGTTCCTACGTCTAAATCACAAATTTTCTTCTTAAATTGGCACCGAGTGAAAACCGTTCGCAAATACCCTGGCGCCATCTAGCGGCAGTGGTATTGTTAACCTTTACAGTTTGCTCTCAGGTGCACGAGGACGTACCAAATTTTCACTCAGTAATTAAGAAGGCTCGTGGCTTGTTTGTTTCGTGAAAAGAAATGACAGTGCATTCCTTCGCTTGTGATGCCAGCAAGTGCTAGATAGCGCTAGATGTTGCCAAATTCTGCCAACTTTCAATCGGCGATAGTGCCACTTTAATTATATGACAAAATGGATCCAATTTTACGACAAATCGATATCTTGTTTACATTTTTAACCCACTCAAAGGACAATTTTAAATCCACTTTTTTTGTTTTTAATACACGTGGCGTAGAGGGGGTGGTGGTTGGGGGGGGGGGTTGGTTGGCTAAAATGAAAATATGGCCTACAATTTTTTTTGACACCCTCAAAAGTCCTGAAAATGTCTTGAACCCCCCTTCCCCCCCTCACCCAACTATGGTCCAAAATAACCTCCCCTTCACACCAAAATAAACATTATGTATGACTACTCACGCTACCTGTGGGTGATATCCTAACCAAATTAAATATATCTTAGTCCAGACTGACACCTTTCTAAAGGTTTAAAAATGAAAGGAAAGACTGTCTAAACATTTCCAATGACAGGAAAGGCTGTTTCAACACATATTCGTGAAGACATTCAAAGACTGATTTTTACACCCTGTTTTATATCCCATACTTTTTTTTCTGAAAACCTTGTAAACATTACAAGCAGGGAGGAACACAATTCTTCTTTAGAAATCTTGCATTCCTTGAGGGCAACTTGTGATGGCAGTTCGTTAGCTTCGTGTGAATTTGTTTACAGCATTTTCTACAAATTTCCGTTACTTTATGATATTTATGACACAAATAAAAAAATGTATGACACATTTATGACATTTCGTTAAAATAAAAAAAAACTATGAATTTTATAACAAGTTGGAGCCCTACGTTTTAATCACAGACTTGGCCCCAGTAACGGTTCAACTGTTGAAGAAATTAATTTACTGCACAATGCGCAATGGCATTTGAAACACGCGCACAGACAGCTGCTGACTACGTATCTCGGCAATTACATTTCAAACATGCGCACAGCCAGCCGGACGGACAATTAGTGTTTTCAATTACGTTGATGTGCGAATCTGTGCTTTCGATTAATTTATTGCCGCACTCGAAAACAAACGGTCACTATGGCAAGCCATGTTCAGTGAACTGTAACAAAGGCATCGACAATGGGACAATAGTTTATCCTGTCACTTAACCGTGTCCACGTGCCATATTGACAACACAGAAAAACCCAGACGTAGCTCTCCTATCACTGATTGCTATGCAATGCAGCCGATGTCTTGTGGCCCTTGTGAGCGATTGTAGATGTCACGTCATGGCCCACGATCCTGGTTGTGTAGTAGGCCGTGCCAAACTTTGGGCGTATTCTCTCGCGTTCGCGGTTTCATGGTTCACCTGAAGCCAGGGATCAGCTCAGGGGTGAAGTTGGGGGGTTTAGGGAAGGAACTGGGGAGTCTTGGATTTTACAGGACCATCCCCGGGGGTGGGGGGCGTCACATAAAACCAGTGACCAAACTGGAGGGAAAATGTGATGAAGGAGACTATTACTACGCGAATTAAACGAAAACGTGAATTCCACGATGTGGGGATTGGTGGGTTAACTGCCTTTTAATACTCAAAACTTGAATTGTTAAAAACTGCCTGTTAAAAGGACATACCTTCTCATTAATTTAGAGTATCCTGCGCGTATTCCATAGGTTACAGTATGTAGCAAAATGGAGGCGTTCAAGTATTAAGTCATCAAGAAATTGGTCATTTTCACTCCTCCTCGTCATCAATAGTTATCAATTGCTCAACCCCCCCCCCCCCGGGGTTACGGGAGGGGTAAATTTTTCCCCCCCCCCCCCCCCGGGGGGTGTTTTCCCTGTACATTCAGTTTTATCTGAGGACTTATTTTTTTTTATGTGTGCATATTTCCACCCCTTTTACTGGGATAACGGTGCTTACGTCATTAACTGGCTACCCATCCCCCCTTGTGATATGACGCAAGACTTGAACGCCCCCAACCATTTTTCACAAAGGGAAAAAAACCAGGAAAATGAATGCCTTTGCAACTTTTACTCGCGTCTGAAGTAAGGTTGCAAAACTGAGTCATCATGCAGGAAAGTCAACCGGGAGGAATGTTCCTTTAACTACTTCGTAAATCGAATCTCTTGTAGAATGTGGCACGAATAATTTTGCGGAAAGAAAACAAATATTCTCTCACCGAATGCTACTTGTGCTTTTACAAAGTCGATAATTTGACACCTAACCAGTGAATTCCCGTCGTCCTTTGGTCTATCAGGCTATATATTCCATAAAAGCACTCATTGTATTATAGCCAATAATTACCCTAAGATTAAAATGGTCAAAAGCTACAAATATGAAAAGGAGCGGGGAGGGGGGGGTCTCTAAATAATGTCACGCAAATTTGCCCTTATCCTCATCCCACCCTTCCCTCCCGGCACCATTGTATCACAACTTCAACTCCCGTAGAAAACAATGTCACAAGCGTCGAATAGCTCCCTCCCTCCCTCCCCACAACCACCACACCATCCGTAGTCACCCCCTCCCTCGCTGAATTGCTTTTTGCGAAAAAGTTGTCCAGTTTTCCCGAACGTAACTTTAGCCCCTCCCTCTTCTATTAAAAAAAAAACATTCCTGTTTGAAGGAATTTGTGATTAGTTGCGGTTTCTGTTGTGTAGCCGCAACGAGCGCGGTAGCACGAACGAGGCAGGCATGTTGCAGGAAATCTTTTTCGGAGAAACGGTTATACACCATTCCCCCCCCCCTCCCCACTTCCCCTCCACGTGACCGTTGAAGAAGAACTTGTAAGGAACACTATTTTTTGGAGTAATATATTAACGCAAAATGTTTCATACTGTTAAAAATTCTAAAACTTAGCTTTCAAATATTAATTTATAAAAAATTATGTAACATCGCAAAATTATGTTACTCTCTGTCCTAATTCGTCACACTCAGCATGTCCTCTCAAACTTTTCACTCACCCCCCTCCCCAGCAGTGGCGCATCCAGGAAAATATTTCGGAGGTGGGGGGGGGGGGACGAAGAAAGGGTGTCCTGGTATTGCACGTGCAGCAAGTGCATCGTGTATTGAGAGCACAGACAGAATAATAAACCATGAACGCTCTGGGCGTGGTAATGATTGGAAGATTAAGGTCTCACGTATGTATCCATTACACTAATACTATAAAAACTCGTTCAGATAAACTAGATTGGTTAACTGTTGGAATAGACTCCTAAATGAAGTTGTTAACTGCCAATCAGTTGAAGCTTGAAGGTACATTCCTTCCAACGCTATTTTTCTCGATCCTCCACATCAAGTACGGCCCCAAAGGTCTATTTACTTACCGTTAGTCTTTCCCTTGCTAAAAATCCGTTTTAAAATGTGGCGAATAGGAGATTTTCTGTTGAATATTATTGGGAACTAATTTAATCGCAGATTATGTGATCCTTTGTGAGCTTACAATAACCATGACGTTTCATCTGTATGTGTGCATGTACTAATTTTTAATCGCTTGCTAATTACCATGTGATCAAAAATCTAAAAGAGTAGGGATAGTCCGATATTGATATCGGTATCGGTATTATCTGTATTTATCGGTATTTTTGCCATATCGGTATCGGACCACTATAAGGCTTCCGATACAGATATTTGTTATGCCAAGAAATGCAACCTTCTTCCCTGCAAAACTGACACCAAGTGCAGCAAAAGCAAAGCCATTTGCTCAGTTTGGAATAAAAATGTGGCACTTGTTGGTTCTGCTGCTGTAAGTTTTACAACAACCAACTGAAATCTGACTAAGAAAATGAATGTACTGAAGCCATAAGTAAGAATAAGAGTAAAAATGCTGTTATTGCTGCACAGAACTTTTTGGATAACTCAACAGTTGAAACCCAAGCAAAACCAGAAACCGAAGTTGCATTGTTTGTACAAAATATAAACTTTTAGGCTTGATTTGTTATTATTATCGGTATCGACATCTGTATCGGTATCGTATCGTATCGGATCGGATCGGTTTACCTTTCATCGGTATCGTATCGTATCGGTAAAAAGTCATATCGGCCGATCCCTATAAAAGAGTACTGTGGTAAAAACTAAAATTATTTATGCCAATAGATCGCCGAAGAAAAATTGTAAGCTTCTAGCCTAAAAAATTATAAAGTGAGATGTTAAAATACGAAAATCTCTGCCGTTTACGACGATACAATTTTTGTGTTCATGTTGTTTCGTTTACTACGCCCAAGGCCAACTGTGATAGTTGGCCTTGTATCCCAGTTGATCTTGTATTACTATGCTGAGTCGCGCGATGGTAACATGCGCGGATCTGCACGTGGCTGTTATAAGGCAGGCGGAATGTACCTTTAATGGATTTAAGAATGCCCTCGACAATTTCGTATCTAAGGGTGGGGAACACCTAACCTATGCCTGGTTACCCAAACTGGATTTTTATTTTTTATTTGCCATTGTGTGGTCTTGTTGGTTCAATTATGGGTAACTATGTTTGTGGGTTTTACTTATATGATTTCTCTGGTTGTTTGACTGTGGGACTTTTTTTGGTCCTTGCTTGTTAGTGTTTTGTATTAGGGTACATTACATTTTTACGCAGGATTACAATTTTGTATACAGCGTAACCTCCCTCCCTATGGGAACTTTAAGCAAGCTGCAAATAAACCTAGACCTAATCAAACACATACTCGGTGTTTCGTTCTTCGTATATTCTGGCAGTTATGATTGGTGGGGCTGTAGGAGATTATTTTATCTGTCCCGTACAAAGATTGCCGCCCGCCCCCTACATTTCTGATTGCGTGCTGCCAGAGGTGCCACCGCCAGATGTGTGCTCAAAAATCGGTGTAATGTAGTTGCAGCCAAAGGCGTAAAGCAATTTGAATGAAATTTGGTATGGTAAGCATGTATTCTGAAATACGGCTGAACATGATTTTATACCAGTTAAAAGAAATCGAAAATGGCGGCCCAAAATGGCGTCCAAAAAAGTATTTTTTTACGTCCAACATTTAAATACCGTAGTTTATCAGATTAAACACAAAGCCACATTCAACAAGAAAGGTTTCATTCAAGCGCCGTGAAAATTTAAAATCATGACCCAAAATGGCTTACGTCAGGTAGGGTGCATTTACGTAACGACTCGCTTCCAAACTTAATTATAGACTCGTTTCCATGCGAGCTGGCAGAGCTAAAACAGCCGCCATGTTGGAATTTCAGGTGATTTCTAGCTGCGAGATTGCAAAGGCGAGGTGGTGCATAAACGCGCCCTATAGCTCAACGCGTGAAACGATTCGAACGGAATTTGATAAAAGCATTCCGTGCATCCAGTCAATTGAAACAAAACCAATTTTAAGATCTACATGTGTAGCATGATGCAAAATATATTATTTTTGCATCAAAGTAGGCTATGCAAAGCAGGTATTTTTTTTTTTGCAACCAAGTTTATCTCTGATAAGTTTGTCTGAACAGTAACTTTGTCTGATCGTACGTTGACGTCATCAACCAGTTTTTCAACGTTCGCCTAATCGAACTTTGACGTCATGAGCAGTTTTCGGAGCAGTTTTTTTGCGTATTTGAGGGTCAAACTATCAATTTACAGCGATGAAAATAGGCCTAACGGAAGCACAACTTAATTATCTTTTATTTGGCGCTACACTCTCATCTTTGTAGGTGCTTTAGTTCAAGAGGAGTAGAGGTACACACGCGCACACGCGCACGCATGCACATCGCACGTTTTTAATGACGCACATTACTACAGGCTATTAGGTCGCTACTGGGGCTCAGTACCTCCATTTAAAAGTTAACTTTCCGTATGGAAGATTTTTTGGCCCCTATCTGGAAAAAGAGAAAGGATTTCCTGATATTATTCTTATTTTTTTTTTAAATTAATTTCTTTGAGCCTTAAGTTAGTCTAAGCAATTTAATGCACGTGTGACTGAACCGGCTAAATTTTCAACATTACCAGACTTTTTTTTCGAGAAGGAGAAATATAGGGTATAAAGGGAGGAGCCAACCCGGGGATTTGAACCGGGAAACCTCCGATCATCGTTGGGCCAAAATATTGTCCATAATTGGCCAGAATAGTTTCGACAGCTGCTGAACGATCATGGTATCCTGTCTTGCTACCCTGGCCGACAGTCCTGGCAGGGACTTTGCCAAGGCCCCCCACCCATTCCAGGGGTTCGACCAGATTGCAAACCTCCAGCAACCAGGCTGAGCTCTCTCACCGCTCAGCCAGGATGAAGTTGAAACAAAAAACCTTGGGAGGTCTGCCTAAATGCACATTGCAAATCCTTTGCCCGACAGCATGCAGACGTACATGTTATTTTGAAACATTATTGAATTGTCCAAAGGCACCCACCCTGGGTACAATACAACAGTTGACTGTTCTTCATAATATGAAGTATCGAGAATTCAGTGAAAATTCACACACGTCTCGTTTGGGGGCCTATCGCTTTAAACATAGTTATAGAATTCCTGATGGTATCAAGTTGACAGAATCGCGGATCACGCACAGTGAATTTAGTTAGGGCTGAAATACTGGGGGGG
>JAHWFP010091585.1:0-11283 GCA_023313725.1 Lithobius niger | reverse complement strand
TGTGGTATTTCTTCCTGGTAATAATCTCCTTCATGTTTTGCATTCGTTTCGAGCTACCATTTCGACTCTGGTAGATTCATTTAATATTCTTTCAGATGGATCCGCGCACGCAAACATTTCCTTACAGAACGTGAATAATTTATCGTGGGTGGCCTTTTGCATTGATTAAATAAACATCTTGAATAGTAACGAGAATAAAGAAAAATAGTCCGAAAGCATGTTACAGCATTCGAAGGTCACATCGCAGCCAATGACGGAAAAAAAGCTACGTGTTCTTTTTTCCAGCAAGGAATGGATCAGATGTGCCAAAAAAATTAGCAGCACCGATAATGGCAATACAAAAACAAAATGGTCCAAATGTTCGCTCAACTGAATAACACCGGGCCGGTGGCGACGCTACTACTGGACAGGCGTCCGGTAATGCTGTAACGCTTGAAAAAGGGGGAAGCATGTTTTTAAATAAATATGGATGCAAACCTATTTACGTTTTGGACTTAAATGTCAGGCTGCCTGAGCGGGTAATCGAACCCACGACCTTTGGAACCAAAGGCCGGAATCCTACCGCTCAGCCATACTGACATGGCCTAAATCTCCCTTATTATAGCCAGGCAGTCTAACATTTAAGTCCAAAAGGCAACGTAAATAGGTTTGCGTCCGTATTTATTTAACACTTATAACGTTTATAAGCATATGCTTGGACCTGGTTATAAAATACCGTGAAGCTAATTGGATGCACGTTTATACGTGTACGACTCTTCATCAGCATAAAAGTGAGACCACTACTGGAATATGCAAGCCCTGTCTGGTCTCCATACCTCCTAAAAGATATAGACCTTCTTAGTCTGTACAGCGACGATTAACCAAAATGTTGCCAGGCATGTAAAACTTGCAGTATTGCTCGTTTCTAAAAGTGAGGGGCTCGATATCCTTAGAACTCCGAAAGCTAAAGGCTAACCTAATTTTGATTTTTAAGATTGTTCGTCTCCTTTTTTTTCTTATTATAGCCAGCTCTTTTGACTCGTGGCCGTTGTTTAAAATTAACCATTCTACTACCTACCAAATTGGACTGTCGGCTTCACTTATTTGCCGGAGAGTGATCCCAGTATGGAATTCTCTGGCTGAGGTAACAATCACTGCGAAATCTATTAACAGTTGTAGGAAATTTTCATATTAGGAAAGGCTGATTCTTAAAAAAAAAAGCTAAAATATGTGAACTTACATTGCTTAGAGTAGCCAAACAGCTTATCAGCAATCAACAGGATCAAGCTTCTGTACCTATAGCTTCAGATCGTGTGAATGTAGTTCCAAACGAATTCAGCATTGGATATGACTTAACTAGCAGTTGTTCCAGGCTTCGCCCGGGGATTTGTTTCGCCCGTGGTTCTTTCCCAGTTTACGCTCAGTGTTGCCTGAACGTACAGTGGGCTACGGGCATATTCCCCCCCTCCTTGTAATACGCTCCCTTTCCACCAGTTCTTTCCCTCCTATCTCCCAACCGCTTTTCTCCCATCCACTCACTCACTTCTCCGTTACCCTCTTGTACACCTACCCGTCCCTCCCCTTCCCTACTTCCCCTACCAAAAGCTATTTGCTTAGTCTATGATTATTTTTGGAGGGAAGCGAGGCCCAAAGCCGAGGGAACTCCGTTTATGAACCCACTCCAACTCAACCACTGTATCCGCGCATCACGACATGCCCCCTGCATCAATTAAAACCTGATTTTGTACATTGATAGCGTAACACCCATAGGTGGTTTTAACAAAGAAAATTTTAAAACGGACATGATGTTGAAGAATAACCAAGGTAACAAAATGCACAGGTTGTATGAGCTGCTCATCTATTTTCTCACCAGTAGTTTCCGAAGAGCGAAAACCTGCCAAGATGAATCAATGTAATGCGTGCTTCAATTATTTTTGCTCGCATTAATTCTCAACTGGTCTCCAAATTTGATGCTTTCCAACAAAAAAAATATTTAAATTTGCCGGTGCTTTGTCTGCTGAAACACCAAAGTCGGAAAAAAAAAACAGTTCGTCACAACCGCTGCAACGCTATCCAGCGACACGCTACGAGAGCAAATGGACAAAGAAACAAGATGCGATGACGGAACCGAAAAGATGAGCCACAACGATGTCTCCAATGCAACACGCGTTGTTTGTAATCACTTCGCTCCATTTTGTCACAGTGTAAATGATGACGCCGTAGATTACAATGAGTTTCCAACTTTTGCTAAAGGAATACTTTATACCATGCGCAATAGCTGTTTGCTGTGACGTCACCATGAGTTAGCCAATGACGAACGAGAACAACGGCTGTTTGGCCATCTGATTGGACTAGCCCAATCACGTGATGTGCACGTCACAGCAAACAGCCATTGCGCGTGGTATAATGCATAAACAATTAAATGTTTATAAATAACTGGGCAGTTTTTTTTTGTCATGTATAACAAAAGGACTGGGAAGGCAAAAATTAATGTCGCTTGCACTCAGCCTGTAAAAGTACTCCATCATCAAACTTAAAACTTAAAACTTAAAACATGGCCCGACAAAAGGCTGATGTCAACACACTTACTTACACATACTTATCCAAGTCAACACCCCTCAGCTTCATTTTAAAATTATCCAATGAGGTTGCCATGACAACACCACGGGGGGGGGGGGGGGGGGGGAGTTCGTTCACACCCTAACCACTCGGTTTGAAAAGAAATATTTCCTACAGTCCCGTTTTACTTGCTGAACAGTTAATTTAAAGCAATGACGTCTTGTTCTGTTGTCTTCACTAAGTGTGAAACAACGAGAACAATCAACACCACAAAGGTCATGAGGTAGGGAAAAGGACAATTTTAAGCCTACGCTTTTCAAGTGAATCCGCATTCAGGATACTCGGGCATTCAACGTAGCTCTTAGTTTTAAAACCCGGCAGAGATTATGTAAATTACCGCTGTACCGATTCAATGTGATCAATATCCTTAGCTAGGTGTGATGACCAAACTGGGCTTGCATATTCCAGGACTGGTTTAACAAATTCCTAACTGAATCCGCATTCAGGATTCTTAGACGTTCAACGTATATTAACATAGGTATAAAGTCCAAAGGCAGCAACAATTTGAAACATTGTCACGACAATGTGGACATTCGTCGCTATTTCTAAAACGTGTCTCTTCTCGCGCAAAGAACAGCTTCTAGTGGGGTTAAGAAACGACGGTGGAAAACAACACGCGCAGCGAGAATTCAAAATCCAACATGGCATCCATCTAGGGTTGGTCGAATCAAAAACAAACCGTAGAAGACTGCTGTTAAAGCGGATTTCGTAGGAGGCCTAAAACGCGCGATTTTTGACAATTTGTTGGCAGTTGCTGAAATTTTTGCGAGTGGAATCTTTCTTTTTTCCGATTACAACCTCGCAGCATAAGGGTTCTGAGAAAATAATGTATTTTTAGGCCTAAAAAATGCGCTCTCAAAGCACTGACGTGAATAGAAGTGCCGTTGTTTTTCCCTCCATTTTAATCGAGTGCCCCTGTCGCTATCTCTCCAGATACGCTAGTAGCCAATGCGACGTTATTCCTGCTGCTCTATAGTATAGCTGTATTACCTAAAACAAATGGTAGAAGGAAACAGGAAGGGATAAAACAATTTCTCATATTTTCTCAGGGTTTTGAAGGGGCGGCCTTCGAAAAGTTGGTGATGACATTTTCACCTCCATTTCCACCCAGACATAAACGATGACCGGTCCCTTAGTGATTTAAGATTTGCCTTTCTTAGACCCCGTGGCTGCGCCACCACAAATGTTAGTGAACAAACACTAAAGTACAGATAGTAGACCAAACAAGATCAAAAAAAAATTTAAAAACATGGAAAGCTCAACTTTTCTGAGACCCCGTTTGAAATGATGAAGACTGTGGGGCATCTCCAACTCGGAAGCCGAGGAATTTACTACACGCTTTGGCGAAGAAGAACTTCGTGCAGTCTGTTGTCATTTTTGCGATCGTTAGATTAAATGGGTGTCCTCTGGTATTACCTCGGACACATTACCTCGGACACAAGAGATGCCTTTTGGGTCTTCATATTCAACTAGTCCGTGTAAAATGGAGAAAGCAAGGCGTAGATCTGCTTGTAATTCTGTAATCGTCTCAGTTCCAAAGAGGATAACCACTGTGTGTATGGAACGTTATCGAAGCCAGGAAGCAACTTATTAAAAGTTCTCTAGACCGATTCACCTGCTAGAGTATCTGCTAGGCGACACACTTTACAAGGGTACATTAACGGAACGTAATTTTACGCATTTGTAGCAAGCAAGTGGCTTACTGTAGATAAATAAAACCTTGCGTCCAAGACAAGAACTTAGACGTATAAAGTACTTCGTTTGGTAAGTATAACCTGCAAGTTTCCCTATATTGTTATATCCCTCAATGCGCAAATGCGCTGATTGAGTGAGCGAAGCGAACGAAATCGGCGATTGTTAGCCAGTGTTTGCAAAAATGGGATTGAAGAAACTTAAGCATGTGAAGAATGGTCGTACAATAAACTAAGCCGTGTCAATTTGGCTAATCTAACTGCAATGGTAAATTTGAGAATTATCAACGTGAAAATTTATAGATATAAAATTCCTCAGAAAAAAAAGGTTCAGATGAAAATAAGACGGTGTAACCTTTTGTACGTTCACAGTCCTATGAAAGTTGTGATATCCACCCAAAACCAAAACTGGTGTAAAAAGCCGCCAAGTTTCCAAAAAGATCGGCCTTTGAAGGTAGTGATATCATTCAACCAGGAAAAGGCCGCCAAGGTTAATCGCACCGAATAGCCAACTTAATCGCACCGAATAACACTTTGGATGTTAAATGAAAACTTGAAGATTGCAACCGTGAAAAGCAATTATCTAGTTTTCATTTAACTTTCGAACTATTAGTCGGTGCGATTAAGTTGGCTAATAGGATTGACCTTGGCCGCCTTTTCCTGGTTGAATGATATCACTACCTTGAATTTGAGTTCCTAAAATGACTTTTTTTCTTCCAGTTTGGGCAGTGTTTTTTCTTTTTTTTTGTTAGTCCTTCACCTCCTTGATGGGTTCTTAAGGATGCAAGACCCCCCCCCCCTCGAGAGGGTCCAAAATATCCATGACCCTCAAAATGCTAGCCCTGTCCTCCCCTGGGTATAAATAATGACCGTTTCTTAAAGACCATTACACATTTTTGTATGAAATAAATACAGATGCAAACATATTCACGTTGCCTTTTGGACTTAAATGCCAGACTGTCTCAGCGGGGAATTGAACCCACGACCTTTGAAATCAAATGCCGAAGTCCTACCGCTGAGCCGTAATGAAACAACCCAGCGGTATATGGCTCAGCGGCAGATCCTCAGCATTTCGTTTCAAAGGTCGTGGGTTCAATTCCCCACTCAGGACGGCTGACATTTAAGTCTAAAAGCCAACGTAAATAGGTTTGCATCTGTATTTATTTAACCCTTCTCGAGTCCGTTTGGCTTTGTCTTGTTTAATGGTGTGTACGAAATTGTTTTAAAAAAATATGTACACTGTGTAAACATTAGGGCTATAAATTAAAAGGTAACGACGATTACCAGACCCAGTTGTAAAATTTACTGCCTTTCAAAACAAATTTAATTATTCCACCAGTAAATCGCGCGTTCGAGAACACGATCCGTATCGTGGCGGTGCATGGTGTTAAAATCTAGAACTAAAGCTGCTTTAGATGGTGCTGGCACCTAGAGGCAGACGCACGAAGCATGCTCTGCTTCAATCGGTAGAGGGGAGACAACAAGAAAACTTGGAACATTCGACTTTCTCGCGCGTACCGGAAGAGTCTGCTAGGTAGATTAACGAAGTCGAGCGGCACACACCCACGGAATTAGGTATTTCTTTAGAAAATTCCAAAAAATTATTCCGTAACGGTACTAACTTAACTCTTTGAATAAAAATATTGCAAAGATTGAATACTGAGGCTTAAAAGAAAGACGAAGCTCAGAAGCAATGGGCTGGCAAAGTCCACTCCCGAGTTCAAACAGCAAAACACAATTTTAATTTTCGGCACTTTCAAACAGCTATGTGGCTTGGTCACAAAGTAGTAAACACTAAACAAAACACGTGAAGTGGGAGACCCCCCCCCCCCGCCCTGTCCAAACGTTGGCATCGGCGCCTGATGACGGAATAGTGAAAACTCCGAAAAGGCCCGGTGCACACATGCGTTTTTTTTTTAACGCGCGTTGACGTTAGCAGTCAATGCACACATGACCGTGAAGTAACGCCAATACGCATTCGGCCGCAGCTCATTCGACTGACCCCATAAACAAACAAAAAATATATATTTTGAAAACAATGAGACGATATTGCGTTTTTCGCCTACCTCGTGTACAAAAGAAAATTGTCAAACCAATGCGAAGATATTTGGTAAAATCGTCTACTGATTTAAGACGTACCAGGGGAATATATTATACATCCTTAGCAGATTACCTTAAAATTTTTTTTTTAAATTACGTCCCAATGAGTTTTCAATCATTTTTGCAGCAACATTTCATATTTCATATATGTCTTTAATCCCCCAATAAACAATTCCATGTCTATTTCTTCGAAATTGGACGCTATTTTCGGTAACGGTTCTGCGATAAATGACGGACGTGTGCACCGCTCTCAAGTCACACAAGGTACTGAGGAACGTAGGTGCGTTTGCGTTAACGCTGCGTTGACGGGGGGGGGGGGGGAAATTGCAGTGCAAAACGAACGCATGATCGACGTGCGGTAACGCAACGTCGACGCAGGTATGTGCGCAGTACCCAACAGATGTCACGTTAACCACACCGCAAATACGGTAACGCAGCGTCAACGCGCGTTAAAAAAAAAACGCGTGTGTGCACTTTTCAAAAAATTATATTTACTCAGGTTCTTCTTGCTTGCAGTGCTTCTTAGGAGCACCGCGGCCTGAAGGGCCCCCATCGTCCATCCACTCGAAAAAAAATTGCAACACGCTAAAGTAAAATAAAATTTCAAAATTCAAAGACTTCTTCCTGGTGCTGTGTAATATGAATCTCTTGTTCTGGTGCTTGGCATACTATCATTCATGTAATGCCCAAAACTGAATACTGAAATTATGTTTGGATTCTTCGCAGCACATCCAAGTGTGGTGGCTGGTGAGACCCCCTTCCCATCTCGGTAAAGGTATAGAAATAAAACATTTACTACCACTAAAAAATTCTAATAGCTGGCTCTTTTAAGATTTCAAAGGTGCTAAAATTGCTAAAAATGGGTTGTTTGCCGAGTGGCGAGGGACTTAAAGCAACCCTCCCCCTTCTTTAGAACCTTTAGCTGATTTTTTGGGGCCCTCACATTTACATTTTATGGTTGCGCCACCGAATCTTCGTAATTGCCGCTCTTTGAGTGGGACTCCCCGGAATTATTGGTCAACAGGCTCCCGACGTCCTAATGTCACTGACAATGCGATATCATGTAGCAAGGCGGAAGATACGGAAAAAAAAATTCAACAAAATCTAATTGATTCTTAGAACTAACGCATTCTCTGTCGAATTGATTATTACTGAAGTCGATTCGGTTAATAATACATCAGTAATACGCGAACGAATACGCTGTTTCCATTGACTTTCGGCTTTGGACGTCGACTGCCCGTGTGGCGAAAATGAACCCACGACCTTTAGCCCGAATTGAAAAGTCCTTTTAAGCCAAAGCCAATATTAAATTCGAAACCAATGCTCATTTAAGCCTTAACGGATTGTAACAGATTTGTATCAGCAAGCCTAATGATTTAAAAATTAATACAGTTAGACCTACAGGAGACGAAATAAAGCTTTCACGTATCCTATGTTAAAAAAAAATTGAAAGCATGCAATTACCGAAAAAAAAAACACAGGAAACAAATCAAACACAATGCATTAATTAATTAATTAATTAAGTGAATTGTCAAAAAAATGGTGTTCGACCGTGAATTGAAAAACCGAAAACACGTGCTTCTAGATGTAGTTTTAATGTCAAGTCCCAGGTAAATAAGTATAGGTAATGCCACGTCTCGGAAATTATTGGGTAAAATAGGACTTGCTGTTGTCAATGGCCACAGATAGAGGGCGAAATGTCTCTCCAAGTCTGAATATAGCATGCAGAGATATTGGGCATGAAGTCCTTTCCATACCCTAACGGAATGATATTCGAAATTCGGATTCAACTCACGTGATGGAACATTAAGCCAGTCCAGTTTGGCGGTCCAGTTTCATTTTGATGTTTTAGTATTTAGCTCCCCCTTTTTCCTGGAGCTATGGAAAAATTATTCACGAGTTGGCTGTGGAAAATCTGACCGCTACCTTCTGGGCATGGTAAATTTGGAAGGTTGGTTAATTTCTAATTGCGGTCAGAAGATCTACTTTCGACATGTTGATAAAAGGGGCCTGGAAAATGGAATGCCGAACCTGGTGGTAGGCTCTGGGCCTCGGGCCTTCAAGTCAAAAAGCTCCTGTTTCTTGCAGGGCCGTAGCTGGCACCCTTGGCGCCCAAGGCAAACAGTATGAACAGCGTCCCCTTACCCCCCCCCCCCCATCTACTTATTCAATTTAAAAAATGCAGAGTGATATATTGAGGCTTACATAACAAAATACTAACTACTCCAACTTCTAGTAAATGAGGGAGACCTGTACTAGGCAATTGACGTGGTTAAAGACAACGAACGTAAATAAATTTAAAAAAAATACTAAGTGTGTTTTTAACCTTACAAACGCGATTTCATGATAATTTTGGCTTGTCAGCTGATAAAAAAAAATCATGAGATGAGAGTTAGCCATAAAAAACTGAAAGTGAACACTTCAAAATAACTAATTCAAACGAAATAAAAAAAAGTTTTTTGTTTTTTTCAATTTTCGTATTTTTGGGTGCAAGCCTCCCCTTCAAACAAGACGCAAGTACAGTGAAGTGTCTCTATGTAAACTTTTTTTTTTTATTTCAGTTTCGGTTATCTGATCATTAAAGATAAAATCAAATAATCGGTTAACAATGCATCCGGAAATTGCGACGCGACTACCAGATCAACTCCAAGCACTTCTCCTCTTACGACGATGTGAACTTGTGTGCAACGCCATTCGTTTAATATGTTTGCGCTTTACCGCCCACTTCGGTGGTTACACTTTGACGGATTCGGCGTGGTGCCGCATCCCGGAAGGCGGTGCCCTAGGAGGCCGCCTTGCTCGCCTTACCCTTCCTACGGCCCTGGTTTCTTGATACAATGGTTTTTGGGTACAAATTAACGCAAAACTAAATACAGAATAAATAACAAGGTAAAGGGTAAACGAAGCAACCAGTGCATTAAAAACTGGCCTTGTAAGGATACAAGATATGCTAATTTAAGAAAGAAAGAAAACACAACTGCCCCGACTGGGACTCGAGCCCTGGACCTCCCGCTGACTTTATTCTTTAAGTCAATGAATTTATTCTTTGTTTATTACTCGCATTATTTGTAGTGTGAAAGTGTGAGAAGCAATGTTTCCCTCCTTGTGTATGTTTGTGACCTCTAGGTCACCACTGAGAAAGACTGAACAGCTACTAAGCTCGGCTGGAGCCTGTATCCAGTATCCGCCCCGGTAGCGCAGTGGTTAGAGCGCCCAGTCTAGTCAGCAGGAAGTCCTGGGTTCGAGTCCCAGTCGGACCAGTTGTCTTTTCTTTCATTCACAGATTAGCGTATCGCGTGTATCCAAACAAGAACAATCTTTGCTTCGTTGACGCAAAACGATTGTCGATAGCAAAGAATCTGGTTTACAGAACGGAAATGATATTAGTATTAAAAATAAAGTCGCACTAATACGTGTAAAAGAATCTCCAGCTACCCAAAAAACAAGCTGGAGCTTCTTTTACACGTATTAGTGCGACGCTGATGGCTTACATGTCTTTTTCCTTTAGGACTTTAAGTTTTTAAGGCTTACATATGTATTTTTTACGATTAAGCGTTTTTTTAATACGAATATCCAATATTGTTGTTCTTGTATCAGCAAGAATAACACACAAAAGAATACAGTAATCACCTTAAAATAACTTCAAGGAAAATTGGAAATTAGCCATTAGCGAATATCATACACTAGAAATAACGTAGTTCAGTAAGCCACCTTCATGCACTTACGTTTCGTCGGAGAGCCTTAAAATGTATATATAAACATTGACCAGGGCCTTCTGGACAGAAATTATTAAGTGGAGTACACAAACTCTTGTAAATCCTGCTAAAAACATGAAATTTAGTACACAAGTCTTTGTTAGCAGTACAAATCGAACCTGCCATGGATCCCCCATGAAATATCCCCAAGGGGCGCCCTCAACCCCCTGTGCCTCCCCCCAAAACCCCCCTGTGCCCCCTCCCTGAGGCTTGGGCCACAAATTCTTGCAGATCAAGCTAAAATCATGAAATTTGGTACACACGTCATTCTTAGCAGCATAAATCAAATCAGCCATGTAACCCCCTTGACAGGGTCCCCAGAGTCCCTGTGTGTCCACTCCCTGGGAATTGATCAACTAATTCTTGCAAATCGAGCTAAAAGCTAGAAATTCGGTACACAAGTCATTCTTAACAGTACAAATCGAACAAGCCATGGAATCCCCATGAAATACCCCCAAAGAGCCCCCAGCGACCCCCGGTGCCCCCTCACTGAGGTTTGACCAACAAATTTTTGCTAATCGCGCTAAAAGCTTGAAATTTGGTACACAAGTCATTCATTGTGAACAGTAGAAATCGAACAGGCTATGGAACCCTCATAAAATACCCCCAGAGGACCCCCCCACGGCCCCCCCGGCCCCCCCCAGGGCCCCCCCCCCCTTCATTGAGATTTGACCAACAAATTCTTGTAGATGCGAGCTAAAGGCGTGAAATATGGCACACAAGCCATTCTTAGCATTACAAATCAAACCAACCATGAAACCCCCCATGATATTCGTCAAAGGGCCCCCAGCGCTTTTCTGTGCCCCCTTTTCCCGCTCCATGAGGTTGATACCTGAAAAATTCTTGTTGATCGTATACTGGAAGCATGCATTGTGGTACACCAGTCATTCCTAGCAGTAGAAATTAAACCAGCCATGGATCCTCACGCAATACCACCACAGCCTTTTCCCAGTAATCCTCCCCCCATCTTGTGCACCCCCATGAAGCATCAATGACCAACAAATTCTTGCTGAACGTACTGAAGACATGCATTGCGGCAGTAGAAATCGAACTACATACGGAACCTCATGGAATACATCCACCCCTAGTGCGTCCCTGTGTCCTCTCCATGTGGCTGATGATCAACAAATTCTAGTTCC
>JAHWFP010091583.1:0-10578 GCA_023313725.1 Lithobius niger | reverse complement strand
TTCTAACAAAGTATCAGTGTTTAAAAAATAAGTATCTAGTATGAAAACTGAAAGATTTTTACATTACAAAATTTTTTATGCGTATAATGCAAGTCAGCAAAACTGGTTTTATAAAAATGTTTCCAACGGCACTTTACAAGGACAGAAAATGCCGGAAAATAGCAAAAAATGCATCAGCAGCTTCCGGGGCTCTTATTCGGTTCTCCCTCCACACCATTCGGCTAAATACCTAGCGTTGCCCCCTCAGTACAAAACCTTAGTCCCGCCACTGGTTTTGATCCCCTAGCAAATTTAATCTGGCGTCTCCACTGTATATCATTTTGTGCTGTATTGTCACATATTAGCAAAAAATAAATAAAATCTGGGTTAGGACAGAAACAGTTTTCTCACGGTTGAAGTAAAGGAGAGGAGGCATCAATCAACTTAACCTTGAAGACGAACTAACTTTAAAACTGCTCTCATGCTCTTGCTGTATGTATATTCACATACTCTTAAGACTTTATTTTACGACACCTTGCGTATTGTTAATGTGTAGAGCAAATATTTATCAATGTTAAATATTAAACAACACTTTTATCAAAACTTATCCAGCGAAAACCTTAAAGTGCGAAGACAATTGTGTTGTTGTCTTTGCACTTTGTGGCTTTCACTGGATCAGTATTTATTCAGAACAGCGTCAGAAATGAGTTTTACTGGTGTCTGGTCTATGCCGTCAGCATTAAAGTCAAACCTGTCGCAAACGGAAACACACGAATGGAACAGGTAAAGGGTAATTTTTTCCTAGTTTTGACTTTTATTCTTATTGCCGGAGTTTTCCGAGAGTTATTGTCGCACTCGGCACTCTGAAGACACTCCGTGCTGATATATACACATCAGTGTGCCAGCTCTCCTCTACCCAAATTGTGCACTGGCTGAAAATATTTTGTGCACTTTTTAGTAAAAAAAAAAAGTGCACAAAATGTTTACTGCCAGTGCACAATTCGAGTGGAGGCTGAGCTGGTAAACAATATGTATTATCACTACACAGATGGCTACCTCCGTATATGGGACGTGAAATAAAGGGGTACATTGCAGCAATTTGCACCCCCTTAAAGGGGGATTGCTACCATATGACAGGCGCTAGCTTCTATAGCCATTTATCGCTATTCAGTTCTAACCCTTCAACTTTCAACAAACGAAGGAACACACAAGTAAATTTCTTTTTGTGGAGCAAACAAGCCACGTGCCTCCTTAAGTATCGAGTGTAAATTTGGTGCGTCCACGCGCACCAAGGAGCAAGTGGTAAAGATAAGCCTAATGACATGACGGCACTTTTCCCAGCAACGGACCGTTTCGAAACGCAAATTTTGAACCGCAAGATGGACGCCATCTACTGACAGTGATATCGTTAACTTTGACTGGGTGCTCCCTGGTGCACGTGGACGCACCAACTTTACACACAAATAATTAAGGGAGCATGTAGCTTGTTTGCTGAGTAAAAAGAAATTTCTTTGCGCATTCCTTCGCTTGTTAAAATCAAGTGCCACACAGAACTAAATAATGGTAGATGGCGCATCTTTAAGCAAAATATGCATCTTTAAGCAAGTGGAGCTAAAACCACAAAAATTGCAATGTACCAAATTACAATTGTGAACATACGAAAAAAAACAAAAAACTTTGGAAATGCCCAGTCAGCCTAACTGACCTAACATCATACTTGTTACTCGCCCCTCAACAGTATTCTAAAAAAATGATTTGTGGTTAAGGGTTAACGGTTACGTTGGGGGGGGGGGGGGCCAGATCGGCATGCTGCCTTTGCTTGGAAAAAGAACAATCTACCGTCCTGTTAAGGGTTTTTGCTTTTTCTTTACAGTTTATCGTGCAACACTTTACTTTTTTTGGCATTTTTCGCCCCTCTTGATCAAATTGTTTCCAGTTGGACGCTCAACACAATAATTTGCGCCCAGCAAAAAAAAAAAATCTAAATGGAGGTTTGCCCATGTATGCTATTAAGAGGGATTTGAGACAATGCCAGCAGGGCGACCAGACTGAGCAATGTGCTTAGAACTTGTTTCAGCCGCTGGAAGTTGAAAATAGACTTTTTTTGTGATTGTGGCCAATGGCATCGACTAGGGGTGGCACGATGCACAATTATTTTATCCCGATAAGACTTTTAAAATTATCCCGGTAATTGATAATATCTCGATAACAAAATTTTGAGGCTGGAGCAACCGTTTTAATGTTGCTAATTAAAAAAAAAAACCCTTGGCTAAAGCCTACAGTACTGTAACCTTCATGAAGTGAATTCCAGTAGACATGAAATGCACTTGCCATTGCTTGTGACTTCCTCACCATGTAGGCAAATTTAGCAATTGTGCTGCTGCTTTATGCTTAAATATTGTTTGCATTAAACTAACTAACCAAGCAGCTAAAAGGGCTGGCAACAATATTACACATTTGGGTTGGAGAGCCCTTGTAATTCCGCACGCAATGCCGCAAACCGCTTGTTTCTAGCTATTACGGTTTCCGAGATATGACAATTTGAGCGGCGAGGTTTACACGGTAATGCGATAAATCAGAAAAATTGCGATACGATAATCGTCTAAAATTGTATCGCGATTTTATCGGATTGTCGATTATCGCGCCATCTATGGCAGCGACTACTGTAAACTGTCTGATTTATTCCCTGTTTACTTGTTCTTAGGGAAAATGTTGCTCTTGATTCACGTCGATTAGTTTTAAGTGTTCTAGTCTCTATAGTTAAAATTATAAATGACTAGAGGAAGCCCGTGCTATGCACGGGGCCGGTCACATTTCCCGGGACACATTTCCCGGGACATTTTCCCGACGACGTGTCAGATTGATCGACCACTCATGCCTGGCTCCTTTTTGGCTGCAGGTAGAGTGGGAGAGTGCATTTTCAATGCGGGCGCGAGGAGGGGAGAAGTGGTTTTCCTTTAAGCTTTCCTTTAGGCTTTCCTTTTAGCCGGCCTCCGATATTATAATAAAGATTTGGGTATTGCATCAACTGCATTATGTGCGCGGTGTATCTTGAATCCTGCAGTATTTTATGAGCGGCTACGTTTTCCTGGAAGGGGCGGCTTTAATCGACGGTCGCCACTATTTTTTGTAACCATCTTGGATATCAACAAGGCACTCTGCTACCAAAAACGTACAATCGATTGTCTATGGTCGTTCTGCGGCGAACGAACTCTAGATAGGCCGCGGACACTTTAAGGGATGTATGTTTAAGACATAGAGACTTGTCGTCCGTGGCTCGCACGTCGCATGGCTACATATAATGAACGAGTTGAAACCAGCCGGAAATCGTATCGTAGAACAATCTGTTTTTTTAACCCTTTATAATCAGTATTAGAATAACTGGAACTCGCACTGAACGTCTTTGTTGTTAACATGTCTCACGTTCTGAGTCTTTATTTGTACCACTAGGTTGTCCAAAGCGATGCGAGAAGCTTTTCAATTTCTGCTATCACAGTCAACTTCCGGTAATGGCCGGGGCTTTTACTTTGATGCTAAAACGCTTGACAGGTCGCTCTGGGCAACGTACGAGTACAAATAATTACTTCGAACTTGAGACAAGTTTTTCGATAAAGACGTGAAGCGCGACTTGATGGCAATAGAGCTTATAACACTCAGTTGTTTTACTATAGGGCAGTGACACAACGTAGTATTATTGTATATAACTCTATGCTGGAGCCAGTAACTGGGATAGCTGCAAGGGTCACTGGATGGGGAAAGAAGGGCGTCTTACTGTAAACACTGCTGTTAAGAGTGGATTTCTTAGGCCTATAATGCGCTATTTTTGTCGATTTGTTGGCAGTTGCTGACATTTTTAAGCAAGTGAAATCGTTATTTTCCAATTACAACCTAGCAACATAAGGGATTGGAGAAAACAACGTATTTTTTAAGCCTATGAAATCCGCTCTCAAAGCTCTGCATTGACTATATAGAAGTGCCGTTGTTTAACCCTCCATTTTAATCTAGTGCCCCTTGCAGCTATCTCTCTTGTAGCCAATATGACGTCAATTGACGCTTCTGAATACGACTTCTGAATGGTTTCAACCTTTTCATTATATGTATATGACACTGCATCCATGTGACGTGTGAGCGACGGTCGACAAGCCGCTGTAGTTTAAGATCGAATTCGCTGTAAATAGCAGAAGTAAATGAAGCAACACACAAGAACCAACCAACGCTCCAGGTTTAGTTCCCAGCTCACGATAACACTTAGTTTTTTCGTGATTAGTGCTGCTCACTTGTAATCCTTATGTCCACCAAAGCCAAAACTGGTGCAAGCCGCCTAAGTTTCCCAAAAGGGTCGGCCTTTGAAAGCAGTGATATCATTCAACCAGTTAAGGGCCGCCAAGGTTAATCCCAATAGAGCAGTGACATTTGCCGCCATATTGGCACCAGTATGGGTTTTGGAGAGCATAACTACAAGGTGCACTACATAAAAATGGAGGGAAAAAACAACGGAAGAGCGGATTTCTTAGGCTTAAAATAACGTTGTTTTCTCCAACAACAAAAATCGCGCGTTTTAGGTCTAAGAATTCACTCTTCACAGCATCGGCTTCAGTATGACGCCCTTCTGTTTCTCTCTGCAGTGCCCCTTGCAGCTAACCCATTAAGGCTCCAGCATAGAGTTATATACAATAATACTACGTCGTGTCACTGCTCTATAGCCAAGTTAATCGCACCTACTAGTAGTTTGAAAATTAAACTATTACATTGCTACTCGCGGTAGCAGTCTTCAAGTTCCCATTTAACTTCCAAAGTTTTATTTGGTGCGATTAACTTGGCTAATAAGATTAACCATGGCGGCCTTTCCCTCGTTGAATGATATCACTACCTTCAAGTGCCGGCCCTTTTTGAAAACTTGGCCGTTTCTCTTATACCAGTTCACAATGTCGGCGTCGTTGCGTTTCTTCGTTTATTATTAAGAAGTGCCTGGTGTCACTTCAATCACACCTAGTTTTCACTCTTTTTTTTTTTCCATGTTTATTGTTTTTTTTTTCTTTTCCTTCAATCCTTCTTATTTTACTTTCAGGTTCAGCTCTTTTGGGACGCGAGGCTGCAATGGCATGTACGGTGGCAGTTGAAGACGTCATTACGGATCATTACAACAAGCAGATCCGCGAGCTGATGGAGGACGGGGCCGAAGAAAACGAGGAATTGCTCGACACCATTCGGCGTTTCCGAGACGACGAGATGGAACACCACGACACGGGGCTGGCCCACCACGCCCAAAAGGCACCCGCCTACGCCGCCCTCACCACCACCATCAAGGCCGGCTGTCGCGCTGCCATCTGGCTGTCTGAAAGAATCTGAACCAAACACGGGAATAGATTTTTCCTAGCTCGGGCGACGGCAGCTGGCGATGGCAGCCTTTTTGAAATGTCAGCAAAACATGCGACGGCGGTAACCTCCATGTCTTACCTAGGTTTGGAATGGAGGGATTTGAAATTGGACATTTTGCTCTTGTGAGCTTTTTGAGTCATGTAACGGTTTAGTGAATCTTCCATTTTAGAGGTCTGCTGTTAGTGTTTATTTTTGTTCGAAGCATCTGTTAAAAGAACACTCCGCCTAGAAACATTCCTTATATTGTAATGTACGCAGCGTCTAGACGGCCTTCGAAATGAAGAACAGAAAACTTCACAAATTTCAACCTTAAAAAAGCCATGAAAACGAAACAAAATTTTGTCTTACGCAGACCTATGTTTTCAGTAGCAATAACCAACCGCCACAAACAACCACCCCTCATCCAACAACACCCTTGTACACTAAACCACCTTCCAACCAAACAGCCACTAAATCAACCACTCGCTAACAACCTACCACTATCTCGACCATGCTACTACCCCCTTGTACCACTATACCGACCTCCCTGCACCGATCACCTTCTGCCACTATAACGACCACCCTATATTGCACTAACCGACCACCACACTATACACCACACTGTACCAAAGCCATACACCAAACATCCTATACCAAAACCCTACACCATTCATACTAACAAAAACTTCCTGTCCTGTGTAACCACCCTACACCAACAACTAAATACCATTCTGCACCAACAACTGCCAAACACCCTACACCAACCAACCAACCGACTCCCAACAACCATCTTCCAACAACCAGCCGCCAACAAGCAACCAGCCAACCATCAATAATCAACTGCTATCTGGCAATGCCCAACCAACTGCCACCTGCTCAGGTTCAGGTTCTAGTTTAGGCTTGCACCCACTTGATCTTTGATACTAAGCTGGACTTCTGACAGTACTGAAATAGAACTGAGTAAAGCGTTGATTACTTCCTCCCGTGAACCCAGTACCAACACAGCCATAAAGAATTCGGTTGGTTTTGGCCATCTATTAGAAAGAGTTAACTTTCTAATTACTGTTTTTTTTTTTGGGCTTTTGAATTTTGTGTCTTTGCTGTTCTTCCTTTTGATGGTGATAATTTAGGATTTGTGTGTAATGCTTAAAGCATGACCTGTATGGAGCTAAGTTGCTTCTAAGAAGAGGAATTATTCATACTAAATAACGTACGCACAGCTCTGTGAAGTAAATTTAAAAGTTGCTTCAACTTGGTATGTATAGTACTCGTCGTTAGCTAAAAGAAGGTGACATTTTTCAAAAATCCGTATATTTTAAGTGTTCAATTAGTATTATTTTATAAACGGTACTGACGTGGACGAAAGTGATTCAAAACTCGTACCTTATTTCCAAAATTCGTAAAATGATGGTGACAAATGATGGCGGCAGCCGACAGTGTTTTTAGTCATGTACTTCGCCTGGACAGGGTAGCACGGTGTGGTTATTAGTTTTAAACACCTCTGTGCGCTCGAAGCTTACATAGATGTAACTCCAACCAGATACAAACTTTTAATTAGTTGCTTGGAGATAACTTTTTCAGTGTGGGTAAGATTCCTTTATCTTCAAGGTGGTTGTATAATTAGTCATGTTAGCAGTGTCTCTTGACACATTTATTGGTTTGTAGCTCACGAGACTGTATGTAATTTATTTTGATTTTCTTTTTGTAATGCAAATAAAACCTTTGTTACAAAAGGCTTTTCACATTGTTACACTTTCTGATTTAATCCATCTCTTTACCTAAGTATTTGTGCTTGAAGCAGGGCTTAATTTGGGCCGGAACGGTCCGGAACGGCGTTCTGATTCTTTCAAGCGCTGCATTTCACCAATAGATTTCACCTGTACTGAAAAGTCTCATGTTTCGGAAATTTTCGCAGCTTCAAATTAAACAATCTACCCTAAAATCAACTTAAAATCACCATGCCATTTAGTAAATTTAATTTAATTCAACCTCAACCATCGTAATAAAACTAAATGTTGTTGCTTAGGCCAGATGGGTGAAGTTTTTCTGTGGCCGCGATCCGCTAGCAGGCCCTCGTTTCTATTGCTCGTCTGATGCCGTAGCACGCATTGGAGCCGGTGATGTTGCAAATATTGTAGTTGATAATACTTTTTGGCGTTTTATAAATGTTATAACGATAATTAAAATAAAATAAGATTTGTGATGTATCAACGATGAAAAACTTTGAAAGTTCTAAAGTAGGCCTATGTCTTTTTCATTCAGGCGCATCCAGGGGAAGGGGCAAGTTGGGATATTATTTTGTTCTTCCAAAATAAATCAAAATAACATTGTATGAGCGTGAAAATCTTCAAAAAAGTTACCTTCCAGAAGCCAAAATAATTGTTGAAATAGGTAAAAATGTTGAAGCTTCCGGGGCGCCGCCCCGGACCCTGCATGCTGGGGAGCTTACAGCGCTGTCCCAAACCCCCTAGCTGAGCGAAAAATAATAACCATAATCACTAAATGCACATTTCGCACTTATCGCCGCCAAGTAACAGTATATCATCCCATTGTAGACATCCGATTGTTGAAAATTGATTGTTAATGATAAAAAGGCGGCTCACTAGCAGACATGTGTCTGTTAACTGTAAGCAATTGAAAGCATATTTTGGCATGTTGAGGATAAATCCCAATGCGACAGAAATGTTTCAAATTGTGGAAAATGTAAGGGGAAGGGTCAGAGATTAAGAAAAACTAAAATTTAAAGGATGAGTGTCCACCAATCATAGAGAAAAAGATGCGTCAATAACGTTGTTTTTATGTTACTGTCTAGCTGACTAGCTAATAAGATTTTTCCCATGTTAAATCCCATAGACTTTTTCTCATGGCTAGCGCAAAATTGAGAAGGCCTACGTTCCTGAACTTTTGCACACGGATGCATAGTGATCTGAGGATGGTCCTTTTTTTGGTTTGGGGGTTGTAGGGGTCAGGACAAATGCGTGGGAGGGTTTTCGTTTCATTTCCAAGTTGCAACCAAAGATTTTAAGCAACAATGGCTTGAACAATCAAGACTGGTCCTTAGATTTATTGTAAAAGCCTGGACGAACTAAAAACTGAATTGTAACGAAGGACAAAAAGAAACATTAACGTTGCCGTGGATTGCGTAAGAATAAAGAGATGAGCGTTAGATGAGTTATGCAACAATACGAGCATATACGAGCTAATGGTTTTTTTTGTTGATAACTCCCCCCCCCAAAAAAAAAAATGCTTCGCGTTCTGCTGTTTTAGTAACCGCGACCTTCGGGGTTTCTGCATGACTAAATGTGAACGAAATCTTGAAAAATTAAGGGGAAGTTGTAGGGATAAGCAAAACAACTGAAGGGGATGCGCTGATTGAGTGAGCGAAGCGAACGAAATCAACGTTTGTTAGTCAGTGTGTGCAAAAATGGGATTGAAGCATCTTAAACAGACGGTGTAACCTTATGTACGTTCACAGTCCTATGAGAGGTGTGATATCCACCCACAACCAAAACTGGTAGAAAAACCCACCAAGTTTCCAAAAACGGTCGGCCGTTGAAGGTAGTGATATCATTCCACCAGGGAAAGTCCGCCAAGGTTAATCCTATTAGCCGAGTTAATCGCACCGAATAATACTTTGGACGTTAAATGAAAACTTGAAGATTGCTACCGCTAGTAGCAATCTTCTAGTTTTCATTTAACTTTCGAGCTATTAGTATGTGCGATTAACTTGGCTAATAGGATTAACCTTGGCAGCCTTTCCCTGGCGGAATGATATCACTACCTTCAAAGGCCGACCGTTTTTGGAAACTTGGCGGGTTTTTCTACCAGTTTTGGTTTTGGGTGGATTTCTATTAACGCCATAAACAGGCAACGTGTTTCCTTAATTACAGAGTGAAAATTTGTTACGGTGTTCCTGCACCTAGGAAAAAACTGTAAAAGTTAACAATATTGCTGCCACCAGATGGCGCCATGTTAGATTCTTTTATGGTTCAACCGTGGTGCCATCTAGTGGCAGTAATATCGTTAACATTTACTGCTCCTTCCAGGTTCATGAGGACGTATCAAATTTTTATTAAATAATTAAGGAGGCTCATGGCTTGTTTGTCGTGTTAAAAAAAGATATTTCTTTGTGCATTCCTTTATTTGCTGCGAGCAAGTGCTAGACCACAGCCACCTACAGTAAAGGCCGTATCATCTTTGCCTCCAACGATGCTCCACAAAACGGCGAATCAAATAACGACGCGGCAAGTTTGCCAAGTGGCGTCATCTGTTGGCAGAATTTGGAACCCAGGACGTTTAGTTTGAAATTTCGCCGCTTGGTGTAGAGATGCCAGCACTTAGCAAACTTGCGCTTCCATCTATGTCAATGGTTGATTTTACTTGCCTAATTTGTCTTGATCTGATCCGGCCTTTACTGTAGGTGGCTGTGGCTAGACAGAACAAATACATAGCACTAACCACGCGCCATGGCTGTTTGCTGTGACGTGCATATCACGTGATTGGGCTAGCCCAATCAGACGGCCAAACAGACGTTGTTCTCGTTCGTCATTGGCTAACTCGTGGTGACGTCACGGCAAACAGCCATTGCGTATGGTTCAGTCTGAATGGTCGCAACGTAAAGTTACAGAAGGGTTACTAGCGCAAATAGTGCTCACCGCTTGACGAGTACCGCAGAAACAGACACAACATGGGGCTGGTAATAGTAGCTTAACGGCGCCTGCTCACCATTTCGATAGCGTTGCCCATATTCTAAACACAACATCCACGTTCCAGATTCTCCGTCCTCCAATAGGCTGATGTAGGTCACGTGATCTCGTTTTAGTTACGAAACTCGCGGCGCTGCTGCAAGTAATTTTTGTCCATTTTTTAATTTCCGCTATTTTCTTTATATTGCTCGAAGATTCTACGGTACTTCATCTAAGGGCGCGTTTATGCAAAGAGACCTTCTCGCTCGCTTCTTGTTGTCATAAATCGACGCCGTCATGTTGCAAGCATCGTACGTCGTGTCGCGAGGCACGAGGAGACAATTTGCGTTCGCGTTGTTGTCATGGTTACTACGTGTAGCCAACTTGAAAGCCGCATTTTCCTACAAAGGCTAAATAGCAGCCAGTAGATTTAGTATTGACCAAGTAAAAGCTAGTAAGCGAGAAAATTGTCATTGCATAAATGCGCCCTAAGAATGGAAAAGGTGAAAAGGCGCCTTTAAACCGGCCCATATCGGAGTTCAAAAATGCCGGCAAA
>JAHWFP010091582.1:0-11374 GCA_023313725.1 Lithobius niger | reverse complement strand
TACAATATTCTTGACACGGAAAGCCAAATGGGCTAAAACTTTTGCTCTCACCTAGAGATCGAACCAATGAACCGATTTTCAATTTGTGTAGCTTAAAATGTAGGTATTAACACCGACCAGGGCCTTTTGAACCCGATTTTGGTGTGACTGCAGTATTCTCGTCGGCAGAGCAATTATTATTGTAGAGCACTGGGCAGAAATCATTAAGTGGAGTAACAAATTTTTGCAGAAATTTTGCAGAAAACATAAATTTGGTACACAAGTCTTTCTTTACAGTAAAAATCGAACCAGCTATGGACCCCAATGAAATACCCGAAGTGCCATCAGTGCCCCCCCCCCTCCCGCCCCAGAACCTCCTCGTGATGCCTCTCAGGGGTTTGGGCAACAAATTCTTATAGATCAAGCTAAAAACATGAAATTGGGTGCAAAAGTCACTCTTTGCAGTATAAAACGAATCAGCCATGGAAAAGACTCTCTTATAACAGTTATTTTAAGGTGATTACAGTGTTCTTTTCTGTGTTATTCTTGCTAAAACAAGAAAAACAATACGGGATATTAGTATTAAAAAACGCTTAAGCGTATAAAATACGGATGTAAGCCTTAAAAACTTAAAGCCCTAAAGGAACAGATATTAGAAAAAGACACGTAAGCCATCAGCGTCGCACTAATATGTATACGTGTAAAAGAAGCTCCAGCTTGTTTTTTGGGTCGCTGGAGATTCCTTTACACGTATTAGAGCGACGCTGACGGCTTACATGTCTTTTTCTAATATCTGTTCCTTTAGGACTTTAAGTTTTTTAAGGCACACATCCGTATTTTATACGCTTAAGCGTTTTTTAATACTAATCAGGTTTGTTTGTGCGTGTTTTTCGTGGACCCATTTCTTATTCTGTTATTAAATCACAGGCTAATGTCCGTCGCCTCTCCAGGATTCAACGATAATATCATTATGCTTTCTACCCAGTTGTACGGAGGGAAGGAGGGATATAAAGGGAAGGGCACTTCAACACGTTGGTTATTTGTGTCTAAACTGTCAAATCTGACCTCATTTTGGCCAAGAAAAAGGCGCACAGCTGAAAAGCTAGACATAATCAATAGAAAAACATAGCAAGGAGGAACCAAGCAGATACTACTTAAGAGCTAAAAAAAAAAAATAAAGGTGAATGGCGGCGTGGCGATCTCATGGACAAGTCTTTGTTTTAATACTCAACAAAAGAGTTTCATGTTTAAAGACATCTAAGAAATAATTATAACGCGTTACAAAAGAGTGAAATTCATGCAACAGCGAGATATAAGTAGCCTGATAGCATCAAAATGAATAAACACAATGGTGTTAACATTAGGAAGGCTAACTTCGTTTCTGTGGCATAAAATGACTGCTATTGACCCAGTATAACCTTTTTTGGTTAAACATTGGTGTAAGTGAGATTAGGATCTTCTAGCTAGGGGCTACTAGTCTAATTTCTCGAAAATAAAGCGTCTTGGTCAGTGCTGAAAGTTAAATAAATTTACCCAGAGCAGTCCACAATGTTGGTTCCATCGTGCTCTTCAATTGTTATATACAGTTAACCTGGTTGAAAAATCATTACCCATAGTATAATCTCGTTGAATCTGGCCTTTTACAGAATCGTAGTTCGGTAAAGACACGGCGAAAATAATACATTATAATGCTAAGTTTAAAGAAGACAGAGAGGTGCCGTCTTCCATTATAATAATACAATAGACAGGAATGAATCAGTGCCAATAATCACACTTGGAATACATAATGTCGTATCCAGCGCAGCGCAAACATACATTTTTTTGGCCAGTTTTTTGGATGAATGAACAGTTACAATGAACCAATAATTTTTTTTAAATGTTTGATCTTTGCCCGACATAAAAATGTTTAAAGAAACTAAGCCAAGTTTTTGCCGCTTGAAGTTGTAAAGTCGCAGATTTAATTTCCCGGATTACTGCTTTAGGCATTTTAAATGAAAATTCTTTCTTTCTCATTGCCAGCCGAGCCAATTTTTTTTCTCTCTTTCTCAGCGTAGTCATCTCGTATCCTCACAAGACCAGTCTTTAATAGACTGTTTGCTTCGTTAACCGCTTATCTCCTGATTTACTGTTTTTTTATTGAAAAAATTAAAATTAGGCAGTAATAAATTTTCACTCTTCGCATTTTTCCTTTAAATAATTAATCTGTGAAATGTTCTAAGCAGTTGATATCACAATTTCAACCAGGAAAAATTACTGGCGGGAATCGCCTAGAACTTGCCACGATGACCTGGCCATAATGAAATAAAAGTCGTGTAGGTTAGCTGATTTTAAGTAAATAAATGAGTAGCAACAAGCTAAACAAGTTAGAGACATTATTCAAACGAAATATGATGAGTATCATGTAAAGACAACAAAAAATCGTTGATCATTCATATTTTTTAAATTAACAACAACCTGACGTTAATTCAACAAACCATTTCTTTGCTTATTTGATGGGTGTGGTGCGCCATACACGACGCTCACGGCAACAATACCACGCTCCAGTATGCAGCTGCGTACATTGTAGTCATTCTTGAAGAGCGAGAGGCTATTGTTTAAATTTAGTATAGGCTAGGACATTTACTTTTGAACGGGACTGTACATTGAATTTCGAATACTTCAATTCTTGTAAATTCTGCATTCTGGAGGGCTTTAGGGCTTCAGGCAGATAACCAGGAGTTGTTAACGCTCGTTAAACCCTTTGAAACCCTTTGCATATGAATTAATCATTCCTATGGTAGACACCAATGTTTGTGCAAACATCTTTCTATTGTTGAAATAGACGAAAGTTGTGATGTTGGAGCATGTTGATGAGCTAAACATAGTTCGAATGAGGTAAAGGGTTCAAAGGGTTTCAAAGAGTTCAAAGAGTTTAACGAGCGTTATCCACTCCTGGTCATCTGCCCGAAGCCCTAAGGCCCTATGTCTGCAGCACCCGGATTCCCAGGCGGTCACCCATTCAAGTATCAATCAGGCCTAACGGTGCTGAATGAGGCAAGTTTCTCACGTAACAATGCTAAATCGTAACAATGGAGTTTTCGTCCAGGAAAAAGCGTTGCATCAATGCTTGTGTGGCAAGGAAGTGTTCAAAATTCATTGTCTCATTCTGCACGTTTCGTTCTTCTTATGAACTGTTTTGTTGTTTGTTAGTTTCTACACTGTGTAACTTCCATTTCATTTTTGTATAGCGAACATTGTGAGAGCCCTATGGCTCCAAAAATCATTGTTTGTGGGCAACCTTGGGACAATTGCTCTCCCTACCCGAATATGATTGTTTCCCCTCACCCGTGGTGTATAGCTCCTCTCCCCGCATCTTTTTCCCAGATATATAGTTTATGTGAACAGTGTTTGTTAGTCAGTCACCACGGGGCAAATGCTCTCCCCTAGGCAACTTCTCCCACTCCTCCCAGATATATAAGCTGCATGCTCTCCATTTGCGAACTCCCACCCTGTACGAAGCAGGTGGTCTGGCTCGTTGAGTTCAGAAAAGTACTAACGTGCTATCATAGCTGCTAACGCTACTTGCTAACGCTACTTGCTAATGCTACTAGCTTATGCTACTTGTTGCTAATGCTACTTGTTGTAACACAGGTGACAACCTTAACATTTGAAGGTATCAAACCTTGTCACAAGCCAAACGAATCGTTCTAAAAGTGCTTGTCGTAAAATGCCGAATGCCAAAATTGCAGTTTTGTTTTTGATATAATAATGGTTAAGCATCCCGAAGATCACGTTGGATCTTGCATGGGTTGCGATACAATGTATTGTACTTCATAAAATAAATACATCTGTGAAAGTCACTTGCCTTGTAACATTCAATAACAAAATTCAATTGGATATCACATTTCTAATAAAGTATTTAAGTCAATTTCTACATATTTGCAATCCCAATGTTTGCAGTCCCAATGTTTGCAATCCCAATCCCAATGTATTTGCAAAACCAATGTTTCGTCGCTTTTTTCGCTCGTTTAAGACTGTCCAGATTTAGACGGTGTGAAGGGATTCATATTAATAAAAAGTATTGGCATGTAATGATTTCGGCACATGGCTCCATTACCATCTTTAATGAGTGGTATTTTAAATCTTATTGATTGATGCCTGAGATGCCTTTATACTTTTTAATAAGATCAATTGTTGACTCTGCTTACTGTTAGGGAGGTCGTTAACGAAAAATCTAAAAAAAAAAAAAGAAGAGGACCAAATACTGAACCTTGGGGAAGGCTAGATGAAACAGCCACCCACATCCAGAAAGGCGGTGAACAACTTATTTATTTGCTTCCGGTTTTGCACGCAAGACAACAAAATGAATGCCTGATTTTGAAAAGGGCGTAAGTCACAAAATGTTGATTTCGAGAAAAACACAAAAAAAAAAAACACTTTTTAATAATAGAAGAAAAATAATTACAAAAATAATTTAAAAAATAATTTTTTTGAAATAGCCAATATTCTGCACATGATGTAGTACTCTTTGTCCAGTATTGGGATTATTCTGGGGCTTTTGAAACTTGCAATATAAAAGGAAATAGGTTGTGGACCCTTTTCAAACTCAACGCTCACTTGTGGACTGGAATATTAACAATGACTCACGAATTTTACTTTGTTTAGGAGACAACTAAGTGTATAATGGCTAACACAAATTTTTATTGTGACCTATATAGTTTACCCAGCAGTTACATGTATTTATGTAACTGTACCTGTGCGTAGATAGAGTGGGTGCATGGCCACGGGCCAAGCCCCCAATAAATCATACGTAAGTACATTGCCATTTTTTATGGAAATGGTATTATTTGTAAACGATATTGAAATATTGTATTGTTTACAGCAGCACTGTTTACAAACTTGGATTCAAATTCAAATTCTAGTCTAGTATAATCAACTTCACCAATGGAGTATAATGGAGTATAATGGATTTCATCAATTTGGACCAAAAATTACTGATATCTACGCCAAAACAAAACTTGTTAAGAATTCCCGCCAAGCTTTTCAGCCATGGGAAGTCGTGATCATCAAACGCCAAGCTGTTTCGCCAAGCTAATCCCACCGACTAATACTTCAAACGTTAAATGAAATAATTGAAAATTGCGCACTAAGCAATTTTCATACATTTCATTTAACCTTCGAACTATTACTCGGTGGGATTAGCTTGGCGAAAGAGCTTGGCGTTTGATATCACGACTTCCCACAGCCGAAAAGCATGGCGGGAATCCTTAACAAGTTTTGTTTTGGGGTAGCTCAACTTCTTCTTCATCTGCTGTGGTAGTACGCCATTGTTAAAAAGCGTCCTACCATGGCTAATGCACAAATTCAATTTGTTCGTAAACAGCATTTACGTGTGCCATTTTCTTAACGTTGATGGGAATTTGGCCTTCGTAAGCTTTCTGTCAAGGCAAACCTGTAATGGTTGGAACCTTGAGAAACTTAAAAAAAAGTCACCTACAAGTAGTCCATCAATTCTTATAAGCAATAACAATTGCTTCTTTGTCACTGTCGCAGACGAACATCTTGTTTTTGTTTCCTTTCATTTGCGTTTCGGTTCCCCTGCCTTGTGTTGCCACCTAACGTTGATTTTAAAAAGGTCGTAAGTCCAGGATTTGTGCCCTTTTCAAATTCAATGCAATTTACTCGCTCCCCCCCCCCCCAATAACACTGCAACAAGTGAATAATTTAAGCTGTTTTCAAACTCAGTGAATGGACACCCAGTGATGCCATATTACTGCACTTCCACTTTATTTGGGTGAAAATTGTGACTTAGGCCCTTTTCAAACTCAGTGATTCAAATGCAGCAGACTACCGCCTACAGATACAAGATTAATGAAGCGAAGTTTGTTAAGAGATGCCGATTCAAAGGCTGTAGTAAAGTTAGAACAGATGGAGATGGACAAATACCAAACCTTGGGGAAACCTCGATGCAACAGACGTCCAACCACAAAGGCAGTGAACAACTTTAATGCTTAGCGTCCAGTACCAACGGATGAAAGTTGTATGAAGCCAAGTTTTATTATACCACACCGAGTCAAGAGGCTTGTAGCAAAGTTAAAACAGACAACGTCGCGCGCCTTACTCGTTTGTCAAGAATTGCAGACCAATGTTCGGTGCAGGCGGCATGGTAACACGTTAGTGGACAAGATCTTTCATTGAGGAACTGTTTTGAGCATTATGGAAGTTAAAGGCAGTTAAATATAGTGAAGATATTAGATGTAGAAGTTTTTCGAAGATCTTTAAGAAGGCTGATAAAGGAATCATTGGTCTGTGGCACAGATTAAAGAACTCTCCCTCTCACAGATACGTCACTCGTACCTCAGCCAGCGCTTCATAAATGGGGCCTCGTTTCAGCAACGCGTCGGCGCGATGACTCATGTTCTCGCGCTTTATTCGCCAGATGTCACTAGCAGATTGCGAAACTGAAACGCAAGAACGATATAAACCTACTTCCGCTACGACAGCGTTATGAAAACCACAGCGCATGCGTGCGTATTTTCTGCGACAGTCGTTCTAATTATACCGCGCCCTCGGGGGCGATCGCTGCGCCTGCTGGCGAATCTAGTGCGAAGTATGATTCAGCAGAAAAGAAAACGAGGTACCACTTAGCGCGCCAGTGTCGTGTCTGTAAGCAGAGAGTTCTTTAATCTGTGGTCTGTGGTTCACACTGAGAGTTGTATGTCCACTCTCTGTCATGATTGGGACGACTGCCTCCTCCTGAAAGACATATGTTAAAACCTAAGGTGAACGTCGGTAACAGAGCTAGGCACACACCCGAATCGGTCATAGGGCCAGGGTGTCTTTGGCCCATGGGACCTCTCTTAGAATCGTAAGGGGGTCCTTTTAGTTTTATACAGTTACAGTTACGAGTGAAACAAATTTTTATTGTTGTTGAATTGTATTTTCGTTGAAATTTCCTGATTGGTCTTAAAATTAGGCTCCTATTCCGGTCCTTTCACAGCCGTCCTCAACGCCAAGACTACAAGCTTGCACAATTATAAGATGAAAATGGTAATTCCTTTGCCTTCCCCCTCCCCGACTCAGTTTGGATGTCTTTTTTAAAATGTCATGGCACAGAGCTGCCAGGCAGGTCCTGGCTACACACATACCTCGAGAAGCAAGTAGTATACATCATTTCACAATGTACATTAGCACCGTATTTGTAATATACATTTGCAGTAGCTTTTTATAATGTACATTTACACCGCATTTAGCATCTTTTTATAACGTATATTTCCACCATATTTATAATGTACATTTACAGAGTCTAAAAGTGTTTCCTAGGTGTGTCTAAAACGTGTTGATGTAAAACCATTCCAACACATTTTAGACACACCCTAGAAACATTTTTGGACGCTGTAATTTAATGTACTGTACATTATAAATGCGGTGTATGTACATTATAAAAACACGCTGTAAATTATACTTATTTGTACAGTGTTTCTAAAGCATTCCTTTTTTGGCGTCAACTTTCTCCACAACGTATATACTTGATTTCATTTCATTCAATTTTATTGCAATCTCGTTTCCTGAATGCGTATATTACCCAAATTCGGATTTACGAGAAGTTAGCAAGAACTGATTAACAAAGTCTTGGATTCTCTAATCCTTGATGGGCTTAGAGGATAGACTTAGACTTAACACAATGAAACATACTCACATCGCAAATGAACGTTTGACACTAATACGAAAGGCGTGATATGACTCCAGGCCAGTTTAGAAACACTTTTTTTTTTTCAACATTGTCGCGATATAAATCAGAAACGAAATATACGCGTCATAATTGTTTCTCGTTGTCGTGACGTGGATTTGGAAAACGCCGCCCAAGGCACAAACTGGAGATTAATAATGGAAAACGTTATTGGAAAACAACTTTACATAATTCCACGATGCGTGAAACCCAGCAAAACCAACATCGAGAATTTAGGCTCCGGGCCAAACCGGCAATGCTACGAATGATTGGGATTTTCTTATCCTACTTTTCCAATTCTTTTTTCTTTGATTGATGGTATTAGCGTCATTTTTGCTGCTCCACTATTTGAAGAAAGAAAAAATCAATATGCCCGCCGGTTGTTTTACTAATTTCCGAAGTTATTCAGAACGATTAAATATTAATTAAAAACTCCAAAATGAATGACTTGTGAAAACGAAGTATATGAGCAAACGCCGGCTTCCGTTTGTTGAGTTAGGAAAGCAGCTGGAACGTCGCATGTGTACGTTCGTTTAGTAAGGTATCGAAAAAAGCGAACAATAACACTTCCTGGAACCAAAATTACCCAAAATGTTCGTGCATTACGTTGGTTATGAGTTAAATACAGTTATATGAAATGTTAGTTCATTAGCATCGTGTATTTTAAAGCACACGTATACTGTGTTGGTAACTTTACACAAAACCTACCAACAGAAAAGACTACACATCCAGACCCACCCTTCAAAGTCAAGGAGAGGAAAAGTCCACGACGTGTGTTCCCTTGCTCCTTTCTTCGAAGTGGTTACTCCCATCAACTTACCGATAAACTGTTTTCACTGTTACATTCTCCAACTCATTAAAGGAAAACTAAACCCTTCCATCTTAAATTTCACTATTGTTAGTTAAGTACGAAAAAACCAGGATGGAAGTTGCGCGAAGTTTCCAACATTCGTATTAATTAAGCAATAGTTAATTTAGAATCTAAGTTTGATGTTTCCATGGCGAGAGACAGCGAACGCAATTTCTTCGCATGGTACTGACGTCACACTTCATCGCCTTGGACCTTGGAGGAATGACGTCATCGTAGAATACTACGAGTGTGCGCCGGCTTGTGCTTCTAACATAGCGGCTGCGAGACCGGGCGGCTCTGACCATAGCAGCGCCACCCAAAACTCAACCTCTGCATGATTTATTAAATTAAAGCATTCAAGAAAGTAGCTACCGTGACTGTTACCTCTACAAAAACTCGTGAAAGTTCGTTCAGCTAGGCGGAAATCCACTCAACGCGAAATGCTGGGCAGATAAGCGATTGGACAGTGTCCACTTGTTGCTCGTGGGTAGGGAGAAGCAGATTAGGGGGCGCGCGCTTCATTTGAAAAGAATCTGTGCTGCCGTTCGTCACTAGCTGCAGTGAGGAAAGTGAGAGCCGAGCGCGATCTTGCCTGAACTTGTTGGGCGCATGCGCCAACGGGTGATGAAGTGTGACGTCACACGAACGAGACTTGGATGTTTTGACCGCACGAACGAAGAATTCGTCAGCTAGAATGAAGATTTAGACCCGTTACTACGTAATAACTATAAAGCCTGAGTAGTTTTCGTACCTCACACATGTTTTTTAAGTGTCTTAATTAACGGTACTGAAATTTAAGATGGGAGGGTTTAGCTTTACTTTAAGTGTCGCCTAGCAAATCATACATGTTCAATGTGTGCTCCCTTAGTTACACGGTATACGGCCACGTGATAGTCAAATTCCAGCCAAACACAGTTCAACATTTCCTCGCCAATACAGCAATCGCTGCTGTCATCCGTTGCTTAAGATCGTGTATAGGTTTGTTAGAAGGGGAGGAATGAACACCTTACCTTTGGCAAATCCCCATTAAAAAAGGTCACATGACGTTAGATCAGGGCTTCGTGGTAACCAACTCATGAGTTCCTTGTTGTTCAAACACACAAAACGCCTTCTCTGTAGAATTCTGCGGCCATCTTACATAACTAGTCACGGGACAGTCACGTGATGTCCGTTCGAAAACTAAACCACCGCTCTGCGAAATTTAACGAGTTCAGGGGTGTGAGCGAGGGTGCAAGTAATTTTCACATTTTTTCACAAATTAAATGTTGTTAATTTTCACATTTGTCACACATCAAAGCTTGATTTTTCCACATTGTTTTACACGTCAAAGATAATTTTCCACTTTTTTCACTTTATCATTGAGTTTTTAAGTCTTAGAACACAAGTCTAAAGTGAAAAATGTGGAAAAATTTAAACTATTTTTTTTAGCAGCTTGAAGACGTTTCCCACTCTGTGCCGTTTCGGCTACCACAATGCCAGCGCGCCACCCCTCACAATAACTGATGCGGCGGTGGAGTTGGGCAACCCGTGACCATCGGCTCCAGCATGCAATGCGCCACCGACTCACTGGGATGCAGACAGGATACCCGTTAGCAAAGAAAGGATGCTTGCCCGTAATGGAAAAGGCAAAGTAATTTTTTTTCAGATATTTACACACGTTTCTTAAATTTTATCACATATGTTTAACGCATGTAACATTTTTCACATTTGTCCACATTTTCACAGGTGCTCACACCCCTGCGAGTTGCAGAACGTGACTGTGAAAATAGGTTATCGATAAGTTGTATAGTCTTCGTTTAAAAAACGTTTCAAACTGTTTGTTTCTTTCGTAATCATCTTCCATAATAATACTAATACAGTGAACTAAAGTAGAAGGCAAAATCTGAAATCCATGCAGGATTGTGTATAAACACTGAGAGTGAGTCAAAGAAATTAAAGAGTAGATAACGACAACAATAAAAAAAACTCAGAAGAGTTTTACGGAAAGTGTGAAAAATCAACGAAGTTCCATCTGAAAGTGTTTTTAAGGTTCACGCATGCTTTTAGCGCCCTTTTCAATTCTGTTAGTTTCTCGATGGAATTCCAGCGTTCGCCGATTAATTAAATCATGTGGTTGATTTCGTCCGCTACGGCTTTGGCCATAGCACCTACATTGGTGGAGCTTATGATAATCGATACATTAGACAGTTCCGTGGTGATTTTAACTAGAGGCTTATACCCGTAAAGTAGGATACATTAGGCAGTTCGGTGGTGATTTTAACTATAGAAGCTTATGCCCGCAAAATACAACGCCAACAAACTGTTGTTGTTCTCCGTAGTATACAGGGGAAGAAGTAATCTAGATGTTTACTTTTGCCAAACTTTTCCCAAACTGCCAAATCTTGCCAAAATATGCAATTGCGTCGTAACCCGGCAGGCTGTAAGTGGGTTTCGTTTCTTACCAACGTAATTACCCTACTAACTCATTTGCAATAAACTTCGTTACGAACTCATCTCTTATAAAGCATATTAAAATGGTAATGACATTTCCTCGAAAAGAACAACAACAAAATAAAATTGTGATAACTCTGATGTTGTAAGTTTTCTAAAGAGAAGTTCATGAACAAAATGAACATTCGTTGCACTTTATTTGCCTTTTGGGCGGTTGTCAATACTGTTGAATTTGTGCTACAAATTTCGGCACCTGGATCCCGACAAGAGAAAATACTACATGCAGATGTTACAATAATGTATGTTGAGAAGGCTTATTTCACGTTTGTGTTCCATTCGTTTGACATGGAGTGTGGCGCGCTATCAAGCGTCCCTCCAGTGGCAATTTGAAAATGTCTGTTTATCTT